>VZTO01026645.1:24477-35783 GCA_013400615.1 Syrrhaptes paradoxus
GGGGGGTCCCCACCTCATTTAGAGGTGTTCTGAGTCACCCTTCCCACCAGAGCCAGCCCCAGGGTGGGATCCAGCCCTCTTAAACCAGGACTGGCATCAACTTCATCTTCTTCCCAGAGCTTCCCCTTCCCTGTAGACCCTCCACTGCCATGGAGGCAAGGCAAGGGGACAGTTATTTTCTATCCATCCAGTCTGAGCTGGGGTACCCAGCCATGCAAGTGGTAGGGGGCAGTGGGAGAGTGAAGAAGGCACTGTTCCTGGCACTGCTTATGCATTTCTTAATTGCGTGTCATCAGATAAAAAGCATCAGGAGCAGGGGCAAGAACCCAGCCCCTTCTTTTCCCAAAGGAACACCTTCATGCTTACCATCTCAGATGCCTTCTTGTTTATTAACATCTCCCTTCGGCTCCTACAGTCCCAGGCTGCCTCAACCCTGAATCCCCAGCCACACCTCATGCACTTTGCATGCCCACCCTCTATGATTTAGTCGCAAAGACTTCACCAGGCAGTTTCAGATTTGCTGATCTCCTGCGGCAAATGAATCAGAGCCAGAGTGGAATGTGAACCTGTGGAAATAAGTCAAGTAAAATGCCATTTTCTGAAGTGTCTCAAGCCACCTCTAAAAAAGGCAAGGAAGACAAATGTAAACTCTTTTGAGACTAAGGATGGTAATGTACAGCATCAGATAGGGGGGCTAGAGCAATTTGCAGCACACAAGACTTCAGTGCTCAGTCGCTGTTATCTGTAGTCAGTGGAGGCAAGTACTGTGTCCTTAGTATTATCAAGCTGTAAAACTACAGATTAAATGTAATGATGTCAGACCCAAACCCTGACCCAGGGTTTCAAACTGTTCCACAGAACAAATGCACCAGCCACCCAGGGTTTCTCATGGGGAATCAGCAACTACCTTAATTCAGGATCCAAAGGTTACAGTCTTCTGCAAAATGCAGCTTTTTCTTGTCCAAGGTATCTCTAGGAAAGAGGGGGGGAGGAGAGGGGAAGAGTGGAAAGAGAGAGAAATATTGTTTGGTGGCACATAGTTACCATAGATCAGATGCAAGTTCACTGATGTAATAAAATTATTCATCAATGCCAGTTCATATTACCTGATGATCTGGACTTGGTTTCTGGGATGTCCAACGCCTCTGGAAGATCCTGAGTGAGTCACAATGTGTCAAGAAAATTTAATCTGAAGGGATCTTGAGGGTTACATTTTTAGTGCAAACTAAGCAGATTTAGGGGCTTTGGTAAGCCAGGGCAGTCAAGAAATCAGAGTAACTTTAATTTTCATGTGAGTCACACTGGGAGGAATATTGAAGAGTGTTTTCCAGATGCTGGTCCTGAGCCAAAAGGCTTTTACCTACATACATAGCTCTGCTCACTGAGGTTCCGCATCAAAATAAAAACACTCGTTTGAGAGTTACCTCTCAGAATGAGAGCTGCCCACATCCCACATCCTGCTGTCCACCAGAGCCACGTGGCAGTAACCTGGAAGGGAGGAGGGCAGGTGCCTCTGCCTGCTCCTCTCCGTCCTGCAAAGTGGGAGCTTTGGAGCAGGATGGGAGTGAGCCAGTGTGCCCTTCCTCCCCCCATTCTCTCCCAGAGGGAAGTGAGATGGCATCTTGAAATGCTACCATAGTGACCTACTAAGGCATATAGGATTTTGATCTTTAATCTGGGTAAGGCTTAACAATGTAGCCAAGCTGGTCTATGGCAGGAAGTAGGGTAGGTCTTTCTTGAGCCATGGTGCGCAACAAAGCCATTCCCTGTTTGGGTGAGAGGAATTGTTATAAGTCTGGCTTCGTCAGAGAGGAGAGTCACAAAAGATGTGGTGTTGCCTGGTCTCCAGGATAGTCAAGTAATCGTGAGCAAGACATGACATGATGCTGAGCAAGTAAGGTAAGCAGGAAAGGGTTTGCGTTCATCTGAATGAGGATTGTACAAAGCTTCCTTTCTACTGTTTGGTTATCTTGGTCCTTACAACTAAGGTAAGTGGAAAAATAAGCTCTGAGGGAGCAAGAATTTGATTCAGTTTTTAATCCTAACACAATCTGCCTTTTAAATTACAACCTAAATCCAAGTTTTATCAATCTCTGCCCCACAGTCTTGCTGAGATTTTTCACATTCCTTTGCCAGCCAGTTTAATTAGAATTTAAAGCTTTCATGTTCAAAGTGTCCACTTTGAACTGATGGGGTCAGCAGAGTTCAAAGGAAAGGATGAAAAACTCCAAAGTCTGAAACAGAAACAAGCCCCAAGCCTTATCCCAACTTCACAAATGCTGAGAAAGTTCGGATCTGGAGGCAGAGATTGCAGTTTCAGTTTGTAGGCAGAAGGGAAATTTATATTTTTCACACCATGGGGCACCTCCACCTGTTATGAAGCTGATCAACCTTTCCACAAATCCTGAGCCAACAGAGCTGTTATGGAGATACTTAGTCTGGAAAAGAGACTATATCCACTTCTCTTGCTTGCTTAGTCCACCACTAGGCTGAAGATTTACACATGGAGAATTTTGTCAGCACTCTGAGGTACACATATTTATGAGGGGGTGCTTGAATATAGGGGGTCATGCCAGGCATCACATGTGAGAAATATTAGCACTACCTTCTTGTTTGTAATTATAACTTGTCACATTTCCCACAAGAAATAAAAGTTAACATCAAAAAGTAAAATAAATTGTTAAAAAACAGAATACAAATACAAAAATTTGCTTACTCAATGTAGTGCATGTTCAGTGACCTGTTTGCACACACATACCCAAATTGTTACAAGCTGTATGTCTGGCTTTGAAATTCCTTATGTTTATAGAGTAATAAGGGACATGATAAACTCGGGTGACAGCATTTCTAGTATTACTCAAAGAATACAATATAAAGATTTATTCCTACCCACTAGTGCAGAAACACAGAGCTAAATGAATAAAAGAATGAATACACACGCTGTAAAACACACTCTTCCCTCCAGGCAAGATTAGATGTCTGGTTAAACTGTTCTGCATGAAGTCCATTGTGCAGCCGTGCACACACTGCAGACAAAGAGAACAGTCTCCTCCTTCCAGCAAGGAGGGGGCTGAACCCTACCAAAAGGGTTAGAGTCACCACCCAAGACAGTCAGGTTTGGGAGTTTTTTACCTGTTTCTGATTTACAATCCCTTGTCAATTAGAAGTGTTTATACCTAGTGTTTACCCTGAACATGAAGCAAAGTACAAAGTGCCATTCATAAATAAACACCAATATGTTACATCAATATGCACTTTCTGTAAACACTGATGGAGCAGCAACTGTTACAGTGGAAGAGTAGAGCTACATCCCAGAGCTGGGGTCAGAGGAAGTTTAGCCAGGATCATCACGCATATACTGAGGCTTTTCAGCTTTTCCTGGCAGAGCTGTATCCAGCAGACATAACACTTGTTGATACCACAGGTGTTTATCTGGCTGGAGTCACTAGTGTTACCCAGCTTAAGGATGGGAGAACAGCCATAGTAAGGTCATCTGGAGATGGAGAACACCCAGAAAGCTGCAGTACAATGACTGTTATCCCAGTTTTCCTCATCAAATGGTAAATAAACTCTCCCAGCTCGTGAAAAGGAGGACACTCCAAAGAATGCATCCTTTGGCCCTGAAAATATACACAGCAGCCAAAGACTAGGGAAAGGGATCAAAAGGCTAAGGAACGATGTTGATTGAAAGAGATATTGTGGAATATTTGGATCAGAGGGAGAGTGGCAGAAGGGGAAGTAGAAAAACTCTTGTCACTAGTCACATAAGACCAGTAAAAAATGATAAGGAAAAGTTGCAAATTATATGTGGAAAAGGGCTACGATTTTCTCTGTTTGCATCTATTATTGTCTTCTTCCTTCCTGTGTCCCCTTTTTTTTTCCTTTTTATTTCCAACAGATTGTTCTATGGATGCAATGCCATAGATGTAAATTTAAATAAAAAGCCAAAACAAAACAAGCTTTCCAAAGCAAGGAAGCTGATCTATCCTGCTCTGTGGATAACTACAGCAAGCTGGCTCCTAAAAATAATGCAGAAAGCTGTGACTCATGCTCACAGACCTTAGCTGATCAATGGAAACTCTGAGGAGTCTTTTATAGGTATTTGTGTACGAGAACATCCACATAGGAGAGACAAAGAGCAGGAATGTGTTGCTATTAGATACCTCACTGTGTTCTGATGAATCCAGTGTGTGAAGGTAGCACTTATTCTGCACTGCAGAAGGCATACTGTGTTAGTCCTCTGGTACAATTGTTTTGGTCCTCTTGTCAGAGCATATGTTAATAGCGTTGTGCTATTTACACTGAGAGGTGGAAATTGATAAGAATTTCAAAGCTCCATCAGGGAGGAAGTAAGAATGGTAGATGCCCCAGAAACACCCTACAGAGAGACTTAGCTGCTAGCTGCATTTTTCCCTTTAGACTGTTTTTCAGCACTTACGATTTTCCCTTAACCTGCAGAGACACCTGTTTTCAGTGACATCTCCCAATGCAGGAAAAAAATGCTATTCATTTTCCCTTATATTAATTAACTGAGAGTAAAATCTGCTTCTGAAAAAAACATCAAATTAGTAGAGTAGAATAGCATATTAGCTTGAGCACATCAAAGTGCTGAATGAAGCTGCTCAGCATCTGTAGTAAAGCATCTTATATGCTTGCTTTGTAAATCACAATAAAGAAAAAGGTGATTTGCACAGTACTTTTGGCAGCTTTTGTGTTTTCTGTCATATATTTCACCTCTTTATTCCTCAGTCACAGAGTACTCTTTTTATATTATTAAAGTCTTTAGAATAATGAAATATGTATCAGGAAATATCAGTAAGTACACTTAAACACTACACAGTTGCATTAGAGCACTTTCTCAGAGAATTAATGAAATAATGTGATCTGCAGCAGTATATTTCTTTCTGCTTTTTCTTTTCAGCATTTCATGCTTCTTGATCACCCACTGCAAAAATCATCCCTGGGAGGAAAAAAAGAAATAAAAGACTTCTTCAAAACATGATGAATTTATGAGACATTATAACCCCTCTGAAAGATTTCACGGACATGTATTTAGAAACATAGTACAGGCTAACAATGTCAGCTGCTGTGATATAGAAAAAATAGTTAATGATCCCAATTATGCCAGATTTTCAGAAAAACTGGGAGGCATATGAATGCTGTGCAAGAGCATTGCCTGTGACTGCAATTGAGAGAAAAACCTCACAAGCAGCTTCTTTGCATGGATTGCTTCTTCTCAGTGCAGAGTAGACTTTGCTAGATCAGGAAAATGGTTATCTTCTCAGGTAGCCTGTAGCATCTGTTCACTTACTTGTCCTTTGTAGTCTCCTGGTTTGGCTTTGGTTTTGAGGTCATGGGGCTGGGGGGGGGCATGAGGGGGTGGAAATCCACGCTGTTGAAAGGCAAAAAAAATTAATTAATTGCCATCTTTGCTGAGGTCATGCTATTTTGCCAGAAATCTTTGACCAGGGACTGCAGCCTGAGTAATTTGCCCTCTTTTGGGAAACGCCTACACAAACTACCAAATGAACCCTGCTGGGCCAGATTCAGACAGCTGTGGCTTTGATTCACTCTCCGTATTATTTGACACAAGAAAGCAAATGCCACATCAGGAAGTGTTACAGCAGAGAGATGTGTAATAAGTGAAAAGAAAGGGTTTGCAGACATGCTCTCGGGTAAATCTGCACATGATGATTGGTCTTCACCTATAAAAATCCATACATCCTCCATGGTCAATAGCATAAATCTATAACACCTCTGCATCTTGGAAGCTCCCCAGGCCATCCCCCTGAGAAACGATAAGCTGGCCCAGGAAAGGCTCTCAGAAGGGAGACAGGGACTGGCAAGGGTGTGGAAGGGAATTAAGTTGCCTGTGACCTCTCAGCCTGGGAAGGAGGCAGAAGAATATGACAGGAGTCTTAGGAGATAAGAGGGGCATAGAGGATTGAAGAGGGAATGTTATAGAACAAAAGCTACTGTGTCTTCAAAACAAGTGAGTTTCCTTTGTTTTCATTTGGCATGCAATTAAAATTATGGGACCTCTGGCTGCTGCAGGATGGTAGAAAACCAAAAACATACATAGATTTAAAGCTAACTTTGCAGACTCACATAAGGAAAATCTATTGTGAGCCACCAGGAGGCAAGATATCACCCTTGTGCCAGGTGGACCCTTGCCCACTGTTGTTGAAAAGTATATCTAAGGAGTATTCATTACACTCTGCCTGTTCTTATACCCTCCTCTCATCATCAGTTACTAGACAGTGTCAGAGAGGGGATACGGACCCTATCAGACCCCTATGGTCTGTCTCAGTACAGCTTGTTCCTTGCATCCTTACATTAACTGTATTTACAACGCATGAGCTCAGATCCAGCCAGGTCCTGTATCACTAAAGACTGGCTGTTGCTTGCACAGTAAGTGACCAGGAGGCATGGTTATACCTAAAAAGCCAGTTCTTTGGCTCCCATAGCATCAGAAATTTCTGGTATTGAGAAACATCTGTATATATACAATATATATTCAATATATATCTTTACACCAGTTATGCCTTCGTCTCCAAGCAGTCAGTCAGTGTGTATGTAGCTCCAGGACAAGCACTGATGCCTGTAGTCCATCAAGCAGCAAGCTAGATCACGTAAGTGAGCGCTGAGAATGAGAAGACAGTAGGTGAAGTAGTCACAGCAAAGCAAGGGAAAAGATATGTGTAGGAGCTATGTAATTGCCTTTTGAGGAAGGCAGATGCTTGATGAGAGTTTGAGGTTTTGTGATACGAGAAGGAGCTGCAGCTTGGAGCTTGAGTTGGAGAGTTCAGTTTGTTGAAGTAGGATATTTTCAACAGATTAATATTACTATCACCAAGAAAACAGGACCAAATCCTGAGAACATAGACTTTATCACCAAAACACTGGCTAATTTAAGTACATTTAATATCTATCTTCATCAATTAGCCCATCTGCAAAAGTGATAGAACTATTATACCTCACTGAGATATCATCCTGCTCAGCTCATATCTGTTGCAAATAATTTTTAGATTTATTGTGTTTATCATCATTGAAAGAAGCTTCATGCAAGCGTAAAATAAGAAAGGAGTTCAAAACTTTAGAAGAGTATGTATTTTATTTTGTCCAAACAAATATTTTGATAGAGTTCACATAAAAAATAGTCTAATAATTTCCGTGTTCAGTTCAGTTTTCTCTGAAATTAAAAAGCACCAGAACACAGCTGAGAAAATAAACTCTGGCTAGATGTACTTTATTTACATTTTATTTATGTGGATCAACTGCAAAACAGAGTGTTAACGCTATCCATCTTTAATGAAGCTTTGTACTAAGGACAGCGAGTTTATGAGAACTAAACCCTGCAAATAATATTGGACTTCATAACTAAGTCAGCACAGTAGGACTAAAATGCTTTATTGGATCTTATTCACAAGAGGTTTATACTATACTGCTGATATCTTCCATTCCACTTAATCACTTTTAACAACATGAGCCAAACCCCTACTGCAAATTGCCACCAGAGAGCTTAGAAGTCTAAATGATACTTTACTGAAGCTTCAGAAAGTCTCTTTGTTCTGGAGAAAACATACTAAATCACAGCCACCTAACCCTCTTGGTTTCTTATTTGCTTTAGAAGGTATTTGCCTCCGCTCTTCCTTGGTGGGATCATATGCATGAACAGAAACGTTATTGAAATGTATCTGTCATCCATCTGTATTGCTACAGCCTGCATTGTCTTTAGGTAACTCAGTAAGTGCAAAGTCATTTATTTGCATTTCCTCAGGGCAAGAAGTTTAGTAATGAGGTTTTGTAACCTAGGTGACTTTATATTAGTAATATTATTACATTACTTTTATATTGTATAAAAACCATTATGGCACTTGTCACTGTCACAAATGTCATTAGTTATCTCCCAATTTATTACAATAGTTGGACCTTTAAAATAGTTTTTACTTACCGAAACATTCCGTTATTTGACTCCACAAGGAGGGATTTGACAGGGCACCATGTCTGTATTAGGGAGTTAACATGCCATGAGCTCTACTCTGGCATTGAGACCAACCAGCCTCCAACAGATTGTATTCATACACCTCAATGCTCTTGGACTCCAAAAGAGCTTGGTCACACCTAGACTGCCTATGGGAAATGATTCCAGCCCCATAACACCCAGACTGACTATGGGAAATTATCCCAGCGCCATAAAACTCCTAAACCACTCCCAGAGACTGGGAGAGTGCCAGCTGATTTAGACCAGAACAAGGGCAAGAAGTGCCCTAGCAATTCACCAGGACAAGGAGGCTCCAGACTGCTAATAAAAACATGAACTTTGGTTCCTCTGAGCTTGCTCCTTAGTTCTCTGTCAGGGATCGTGGTACTTCACTGGCACATTTTGAACCTCTAGATAATGAAGATCACAAGGTATTCAAACACAATAGTAATAAGGTGGGGCAACAGGGGCACAGAGGTGCCAAAAAAATAAGACACTTTCCATACTGACAATAGACACACTCTGCCTTGTAAAAGTAATTGAGAATAGCAGTACTGTCAGCTTAGAGCTTCTTGGTAGCATAGTGAAAAGCATCAGCATGCTTTAACTTGCATGAGGGTGTAGGAATGAATTTCTAAGGAGCTCCAGTGCATTCAGATCACAAAGGGAATACCCCTTGCAGTGCACTATTAAAGAGATTTCAATCCCTATTGAAGGGCATGGAGAAAAAAACATGTACACTATCATGAAGAGAACCTTCTTCACAGAAGTATTCATTTTAATTGTCTTTTTGTAGTCATGCTCTTCAAACAACAACGAAAGTGTCTTCTGACAGTAGCAAAACTTTTCCTGCATTTATTAATTGATGACAGTATAAAAGAAAGTAATTAAAAATTCCATTAAGCCATTCGTTCTGAATGTCACACATATAGTAAGACATTCTTTCCCACTGTGCTAAAATTAACTATTTCAGAGAAACATATAAACAACGTGAACTGACAGCCAATCTAGCCAGCACTGGGATTGACTGCTCAGATTACTTTAATCAGATTGAGCCCTAGTGATCAATACCAAATATTTAACACTTGTACCTCGTGCTTTGCTCAAGCACTAAGAGGAAAGACTGAAACCAGTTTGCTGTACAGTGCTCTCTCAGCACTGGATTTATTTAGTCACGAGCATGCATTATTGGTTCCCAAGATCTTCCTGAGTTTGATCCCCATGTTCCATGGATTTTACAGAGAAATAGTTGGTAAAATCTCTAAAAAGCAATCTGTGTGGGGATTATTAACATTTATTCCTAAACCCTTATGTCTGCTTTTGCACGCACTGTGAATAGCGTGCACTTATTATTTATTTATTTTTGATAGTAATCCCATTACCTTTTCTACTGATCAGGGCAGTCTGAGTCTACCCAGCTGATTAGCTATTATTATGTCAAAATACTTTGTAATCCTCTCTGATCTCTTCTTAGCAGCAGTGCCAGGGCAGTGATACTCTCGTTTGAATATGCTCAAACATGCAAACATAGGAACAACACAGCATGCTTGCCAGTTTCCTATTTTGATTTCTTTATCTCCAGAATCAGAGGCCAGTCTAGAAAATTGTATTCATTGCTTCTGACTTTCCACAGGGGTGAAATAGACTGGGAGGCTGCTCCAGAGCTACCTGGGGCAGGGGGAGAGGGGACTCAGAGCTCCCTAAATCTCTGGTCCTCAGCTGCCCACGTTATTTCCTTTCCTTGGTTAACAACATGTGGGAGATGTGACATTCACATGTCTTCCCTTTGTGCGGAGCTGGGATCCTGCTCTTGGATCCGGGACATGGGAAGCAAGCTCTGATTCTCTAATCCTCAGTGTTTATATTTCTTGTGTTTCTGTGCCTCAGAATAAATAAATCAGCAGCTGTCCTGCCTGGAAGTTATTGTTGGGTAACTGCATCTTATCTTAGACACAGCAGACAAAGGATGTAACACCAGGGGAAGAAAACAAACAAAAATTAATATTAAATCTAGGAAGACAAAAACACTGCAGTGCCAAATTGTCCTCTGGTAAATCAGCACAGATTCACTGTTGTTTACATCAGCTAAGCAGAAGAATGGAAACTGCTGACAGAATGGGAGCTCAGAGGCACATGAGTCACCACTCATTGAATTTCCATACTCTCGTGACCTAGTAATGTTGTTGGGGCATTCAATGGAAGATGCTGCTTAAGATGTTTTTCTTCCCAATAAATGAATATTTGCATTCAGGGTGCATACAGGAGGTTTCCAGAAAGCTTTCAAATAGTGAAGAAACAATTCAGACTATCAGCTTGAAATCAGTCAGCCTGCATCTCAGGCAGAAGCCACTTGCCAGGGAGACCTGCTAGGGTAAAAGAGTTTCCTAAGGGAAACAGTGGAAATTTCACCTCTTGACACATCACAAGCTGCCCTGGATAAAGCACTAGTACATGCATAAGAAGAAACAATCTTGCTTTTCACAGGGAGATAAGTTAAAACATTGAGCTGCTGACATACTTTGGAGACAAGTGTGATGTGAGGTCTAAAACAGAGCACTTCATTGCACTATCAGGAATGAACTGTAGAGAACTCTCCTGCTTGTTGTACTCTGCCAATAGGGCTCTATCCTGTAAAATACTGAACACGGTAAATTCTTGTTAGAGAGAACATACGGTATTTTCTAGGGGAAGAGAACAAAAATCTCTGCAGTAGAAAACCCCACCAAAAATAATTACTTAGGTAATCACAATTTTGAAAATAACTAAAGAACAAACACATGAATTGAAAATCCACCACCAAAACAGTGTGATACTTTAAAAGACACTCTTCTCTTCTGTAGTGTATGTTTCACTTGCCTTCATATAAGCAATTCAATTACCCTTAGTTTCAGCGTGTTATTTCAAATGGGATTTAGGGTCAGTATGGATACATTTCCCTACCTCACATTAACTGATTCATAAAAATTATTTCAATGTGCAAAAAGTTTGCTCTAATTTGGGCTCAGCATTCACCATTTTTAGGTCTGACACTAAGTACCTCAAAATAAATTTTTTCTCTTGCAGAAGAAGTTGGAATAAACATTCCAGACATTTAAAAAAATGAAGTTAATAGAATTTGAAGGTAGAATATTGGACTGGCTCCTGAAGTACTTACACATGGTTTGTTGAATTTCTCAATATAAATATAAATATTTCTCAATATAAAACTAAAATCCAGAAATCCATACCAAGTCCTCTGTTATTTTCTAATCCTTCAGTGATGTTTATGGTTGCCTGAAAAGCCTTTCCAAAAGGGGAGCCACTCAGTGCATCCCTTGAATAC
>VZTO01026645.1:53148-119296 GCA_013400615.1 Syrrhaptes paradoxus
CTCTCAAGCCTGTCAAGGTCCCTCTGGATGGCATCCCTTCCCTCCATCATGTCCACCACACCACACAGCTTGGTGTCATCATCAAACTTGCTGAGGGTGCACTCCATCCCACTGCCCATGTCTCCAACAAAGATGTCAAACAACACTGGTCCCAGTACCGACCCCTGTGGAACACCACTTGTCACCGGTTTCCACTTGGACATTGAGCCATTGACCACCACTCTTTGAGTGCGGCCGGCTAGCCAATTCCTTATCCAGCGAGTGGTCCTTCCGTCAAATCCATGTCCCTCCAACTTAGAGACAAGGATGTCATGTGGGACTGTGTCAAAGGCTTTGCACAAGTCCAGGTAGATGATGTCATTTGCCCTTCCTCTGTCCACCAGAGCTGTGGCCCTGTCGTAGAAGGCCACCAAATTTGTCAGGCGTGATTTTACCTTGGTAAACCTGTGTTGGATGTCACCATTCACCTGCTTGTTTTACATGTGCCTTAGCATAGATTCCAGGAGGACTTTGTAAAGGTTCAGGTAGAGATCAAAAATTTAATCATAACTCTTTTAACAGACTTTAATTTGTAGAATAGTGTAAGAGCATTAGAAATAGTCTGAGATAACAATATCAGTACCAGCTTAGCAAAGCACGAGCAGCAATTGTAAACAGTGTGTGCCTAGCCTAGCTTTAGTCACGGCAACAAGAAATAAGACGTCTGGAAAGCATCAGTAGTGAGAACATTCAGATTTTTAAAGCTGAATGGGAGCTTTCAATGGGTGAAGGTCAGAAAGCAGCTCTGATTGTAAACAAAGGAGAGTTCTGTCCCCTCTGGCGCTGAACCTGTATTTCTGATTAGATTCCCATCTGCACAGGCCCTAAAACTCTCTTGAAACTCAAACACTGAACTGAGGTTAAATTAGGTAGAGTGTGTCCTAAATGTCATATACCTGCAGCAATTTCTAGAATATTCTTCCTTTTTGTTTATTATTCACACAATTACAGATCTAATATGTTCCATATTACCATTATACATGCTAAAAACAACTAACCTGCACTGCATTGCTCTTTATTTGCTTATTTAGTAATGTGTTTTCAATTTTAAACTAATTTATTTTAATGTCTTACTGCGAGAATATCATTCATCTGTGACCAGTTCTTTGAAACCTCTCTGTGTCCGGTTGTATCTAGGGTTCAGTACAGGCACTCTATGGTACCAGCACAAGGCTTTGAGACTGGCTCACAGTGCTTATTGAAAGATTTTATTTGCAGTGATGCTCTATATTTCAAATCATTTTAATAAATTACAGAAGGAACACTAACTCTTCAGTCCTCCAAAGCATGTTCACTGTGGTGGTGGCACAGAAAAGTGATAAACAACCCAAGATTTAAGGGTCATCACATCCAGAGGAAAAAATGCCTCAGTGTTTGAGTTACGCTCAAATCAACTTTATCCGAAGACAGACATTAAGAAATAGGTACAGAAGTACACACAGAAACTGTTATGGAAAACAACTGTGCACTGTGGTTCAAATAGACTCATCACTTGGTTTAAATTTAAATTTAAAGAAATTAAAAAGAATAATGTTTATATATGTCTGTACTTTAGATCCACTGAAAGACATTTTCTTCTCTGCTTCTAACACTGGTAAGGTGCTCCCATGCACACTTTTCTTGGGATGAAACTCTTACTTTCACTCTTAGAAGAAAATCTTGTTGAAGGGGAAGACTCCTCTTGAGGTCATATTCAAACTCAAAACTTTACTTCACCACAGACACCCATGATCTGCAATTTAATCAGAGTGGTAATTTTGACACTTCTGAAGGGTTATTGGCCCACCCCATCTAACTTTGAGACTTATCCACATCTCTTTCAGATAGCAAGGTGGAGTCATCTCCCTGTAAACAGAAACTTGCTAGGGACCATTTCTGTGTTTAATATAAACAAGCCATTAACCCCCTGGGGAATACAATGTTCCCTTCTGCCTGTTGTTCAAAGAATTCAGCTCTCAGTGTATATATTCTTTACAAATAAAAATCTGTATCTCGTGTAAACATCTAAGCTGACAATTATATTTTATACAAGTGTATAAATTACGGCGTGAGGTGGCTCATTACGTGTTGTTGAGTGAAGGTGGCCGTAACACTAGACAAAGGACAATTAAGAGATAGTAGGTTTGAAGGTTTCTTTAATCTGGACTTTAGAGAATATCGTACTGTACTTCACTTTCTCCTATGCCAAGCAATCACAGCCATGATGATGAGCACTTCTTTCATTCCAAACCTAGAAAATGTTCTTTATTACATATTTTCTAAGTACAGGTCAGTCAGGTGTAACAAATAAGGCCCATGAGCTCCCACAGCAAAATTGCTTCTTTGTTAAAGCTGGATCCCAGGAAAGGCTGAACTGTTCCCAGCTGGCACCAGTCCTCAATTTATATGATCAAAGCTAAAAACACAGCTGTCACCTTGATGTTGTTAGCCTTTTGTTGTCACTATAAAAATTTGTACTTACATCACTGCTTAGAAGTTCTGCTTCATATGTTGCTGAACATTACCTGGTTGTGTTCACTCCAGCCTTTACTGAAAACAAAAACTAAATCCATGTAACTTAGACATTTGTTTGTCTAATGGCAAAGCTGTGTAGAACAGTTTGTCACTTCCGTGTCCCCAGACACTGTCCCCTTCTTTGGAAACTCACGTGGCTCAAAGCTGCAGCTCAGCACCTGCTCAGCTCTGCCGACCGAAAGGGCTGTAGGGCTTTGTTGGGCTGGGCTCTAACCATGATCACCAGAATGACCAGAGGGACTTTTTAAAAACAACTTTTGAAGTGTGATTTTGATAATTTCAATGATCCAGTTTGCAGCACTTCTCTACACATAGCTGTATCAGCACAGCTAAGAAAGTAGTAGAAGAAACACAGGCAGAGAGTGATAGAAGAATGGGAAGAATCTGAACTTCTTACACTGGCTTTGCCGATGGGGAAAATGTTACTGGAAAAATGTTACTGGAATGTTTTCAGGTATGGCTTTGTTCAGCAGGATGAGCCAGATAACTGTTTTGTTGCAGGAAGAGAAAGCCTGCGTTCCTTCGCCATGTGTGGACACCCACACCTGTCGCTTTGCTTGTGCCAGTTGTGCTGTTTGGCACAGAGGGACCTGCAAGATATTCAGTTCACTAAAATGATACTAAAACTCACTAAAACAAAACAAGTAGTGTTGTTGGGGCGGGGTTTTTTTCTGTCTGAGCTTAAAGAGGAAGAGAGGGGAACTATGCTTATGAGTTGGGAAACAAGAAGATGGGGGAAAGAGGGCAGGAAAAGAAAGAAGTGGAGAAGGAAAAAGGTGAAGTGAGTTCAGCCCCCTCAGGGGCAGCAGTTATCCATTTGGCTCAGCTGTGTCACAAAAATTTGCCATCAGTCTCTGAAAAGATAGGACTACTAATAAGAAGATAACCATTACAGCCAATAAAAATTATTCACATCCAATTAAGCTTCTTGTTATAAAGACAGAAATGGAGTGTTGCTACTAAGTAAAACTCCTCTGTGTGATATTATTTTCAAAGATGTGTGTGTTCACACTACTGGCACTTCAGCAGGTGGAGATGGAGGCTGCACCCCAATCTGGCCAGACTGGACTTTGGAACAGTCAATGAAACAAAGCTGAAAAAGTGTCCATTGACATAATTTTTAAATCCACCTGAGAGACAACTTCATGACATTGAGCCATCCTTCAGGGACTCATCTTCCTTCCAGAATTTCCCAGCATACAACCTGCATTGCCTTCAACTCCTTCTAACCTTCATTTAAGCCAGCAGGATTTGTTTCACATGGCTCTGAAGCAAGAGCTTCGAGCAGGATGCCATTGCCAGAAATCACTGCCATGCTGCTGTTCTGACAGCTTTTGTCTTCTTTGTGTTACCCACACAATTCAAAATAGGGATAGAATCATAGAATCATAGAATGGTTTGGGTTGGAAGGGACCTCAAAGATCATCAAGTTCCAACCCCCCTGCCATGGGCAGGGACACCCTCCACTAGACCAGGTTGCTCAAAGCCTCATCCAGCCTGGCCTTGAACACCTCCAGGGATGGGGCATCCACAGCTTCCCTGGGCAACCTGTTCCAGTGTCTCACCACCCTCACAGTGAAAAACTTCTTCCTAATATCTAATCTAAACTTACCGTCTTTCAGCTTAAAGCCATTACCCCTTGTCCTATCACTACATGCCCTTGTAAAAAGTCCCACTCCAGCTTTCTTGTAGGCCCCCTTCAGGTACTGGAAGGCTGCTAGACAAGGCTCTTTTCTTTGCAATAGTAACAGCTTTGCCTAGGAAAAAAGGAGAAGCCTGAAATCACTGACGTCTCACTGATAAGATGATAAGGCATTATAATGTATAAATTGCTAAAATTCCTATCTGATACATACCTGCAATTATATGAAAATACAGCTCTTTCTGATTTTTGCCATTTTCATAGAAGAGACTTTATTTTTTCATTGGCATGCTCCTTTTTTGAACTCTGTTGCATTGGAGTTAACCCCTGATGGAACAAACAGTAGTCAAACACAGAAATTCAGCATGGGGTTAAGAAACCCAAAACAGATAACAGAATCCAGGCAGTCTGAGAAACTAAACTGAAGCTTTGTTTCCACAAATAAGCAAGATAAACAGCATCCAGGACAGCAAATTACTGTGTCCTTTAGTATGACTGTGCAAAATAGCTTTACCTGTTGAAAAAATTGCACATGGGTCTAGACTTCCTCACCTACAGCTTATTAATGATAAATCCAGGAGTCATTCCCTACATCACTGCCTCATCCTGCCATTGGGCTTGATTCCGAGAGCATCATCTAATTTTCTACTGACCTCTTTGAACTTGGGGTGCTCAGCACTTTTCCAAACAGGGCCATAAGATGGACAATGCTCAATGGTTTTATTGCAAACAAGTGTCTGCCTTCTGGTGGATGACGATAATGACGAAGATGATGATGATGATGATTATTATTATTATTACTACTATTATGAAGATCAGCCTGCATCCTTTAAAAAGATAATTTTCTCTCTAAAAAAAGTAAATAAACCCCAATAATTTCCTCTGTTAGGAAAAAATTTTTCACTCTCTTTTGTCAGCATGCACCTGACTGCTGCTGTGGCTGACACCAAAAGCCTTTGCTCTGTTTACTTTAAAGAATAAGCCACTGCAATTTGATTTAGTTTTTCATTTTTTTAATGTGTAAGCCCTCCCTTGATCCTGCATTCCAGAGAAAAGGAACCCAAGTTCCTTTATATATTGTGTGGGGTGCCTCTGAAGCCAGAGTTGTAGATGTAAATCTCCCTAGCAAATTTATATAACTGAGATTTATAGGAGGAGAAAAAAAAAACATCCCAAACATGTGAACACCAAGTTCCTCTGGCAGCATTCATGTGACAGGTGTACCTCAGCCCAGCCAGTCCCTTTTCATTTAACTGTCAGTACACTTGTTTAATGCTTCTAGCTGCATTGCACCAGTATAGCTTTTTTTCTAAAGGTCAGCCACCCTCACCGAAGTTCAAAAAGACATTTAATGCAAACAAAAAAATAAACCAAAGGCGGCTTTCATCAGACCTGACTTGGGCTAGCTAGGCAAGATCAGGTTCATTAATACACAGGTTCCAAATTCTAAAGGAAAAATTCTTGTCAGGGCCATATGAATTGCAAAACGAATAAGATATAAAGAGCTATGTTCTTCCTTATGGTTGTGTCTGTTTAAAGTACTCATGCTATTAGAGTTACACAAGGAGAGATTTGTATATTTCCATATTTTGCATTTTTCCATATTTTACATATGGAAAAAAAAAACACTGAAGAACAGGACTTGAAATTTCATTCTTAAGGGAGGAGCAAAGACCCTGATCTTCTCTCAGGAAACTCAGTGCAGTTGATTAGGGTGGCCAGAAACCGGTTTTAAATTATGAGTTATGAACACCTAATCCCAGGTCCCTAGTCTCAAAAGCACCCTCCAAGGCATTGTACTGGAGGTGTCTAATGAAGCTGTGATGGCTGCTGCGGCATTTAATACCAAGAAAGTGATGATCAATCCAGAACCCTGCTATCCGAAGCTGCCAGATCCTTCCCCCATATCATTACAAGAGGCAGAAAATGAGCTGCAATGACTAAGTTAGACGTCAGTAGAAGATGTCTCTATGCAGCTTGCATAAAGCCAGTCTAGAAGGAAAAAATATCCCTTCCCCTTCTCTTCTCTTTCCTTTCTCATCTCTGGAAGGAGGTGGCAGCAGAAGCACAACAGCACTTCCCAAAACCTGGGGATCCCACTAGGTGGGAATATTCATTCTCTGGCCAAATTGTCTGCTTTTTATGCTGCCAGATGAACAAAGCAGCCACTATGTCCAAGAAGACTGGAAATAGGGTGACAAATGTGAAGTTAAATAGGGGTTTGGTTTGGTTTGGTTTGGTTTGGTTTGGTTTGGTTTGGTTTTGTACAGGACCAAAACACAGCAACAGCTGCTTGAGATGTAAACACAGTCTTCTTTAGCATGGAAATCACTTATACAAGTTGTTTGAATTGGCTGATACTCAGCAAGGGAAAGATGATGTTTATATAGATCCTACTCTTCATCCCAGATAACAACACAGCAACATCTTAGTCCAAACGACACTGGGTTTGATCTTTCAGACTCTGTGTGTGAAGACTTCCCAATGAATTCACTCTGACAGAAACAGGTTACTCATCTATTTCTAAGTGCACTTGTCTGATGCAAATATTTACAGTTCTTCATCAGGCAGCTCCAGTCCTTGGGTGCCTTAACTGATTTCACGATATCCTGGAAACACCTCTAGGGATGTACAGTGATCCCTGACATGTGTCTGACTATGCTAAGATAAAAGGAACTGATTTTCAGGTGGATTTTCCAGTACTTTAAAGCTTACACAGTCATTTTGGGCTTCAGAAAGCAAGGATTGCAAACTGTCTTTTCAAAGAAGAGAACAGTCTGAACAAACCTGAACAGCAAACTCAATCACACTGAACAAGGGGAACTGGACTCTGTCTCAGGAGTCACCGTATCTGGTCTTCAGACCTTTCAGGCTCTTTTATATACCACAAAGGAGGAAAAACAAACAAAAACTCAACAGATTTTTTTCTCTTCATTATAATGTCATTTTTTAGTTTAGACCTGCGGTCAATCATCTTCTTTGTTTTTTCTTCCTGGGTGAAAAAAAAAAAAACCAAGAGTTCAGCTGCAACTTGCTTAATTTTTCATGTTTTGTGAGAATGAAAAAAAAATTAAATATTCCAGTTGAAAGCTTGGCTTTGAGGAGTTTATTGTTTTTCTTCTTGTGGAATGTCGAATGATGTTAAATTTTGCTATCAATTGAAAAGCCACTTCCAGTTAAAAGCAACTTTTAGTGTAAAAATTTCATCCTTTTCATCCTTTTGAATGCAAATCTTCAGAATGTTTATACAAAAATCCTGTGCATTTCAAGGTACATTCATACTTCCTCACCTCCTTCAACAAGGGTATGCAGAGCCTTAACTTTAAGTGTTTGTTCAAGTGTTTTGCTGCAGAAGAGCCTCTGAGACCTTGATAGCAGAAGGCATTGTTGTGGTGATTTCAGACCTCGAGGCAGGAAGCAAATTGCACATGTGGCATCTTGCGAAGGACAGAAAATAACACTGGCTTTTTCGGAAAACATAAAAGCAGGCTTTTCCTTGGAATCTAAATGCACAAATTAATGGTCATCAACAAAGGCAAGGAAAGAACAAGAAAAATGATAGAGAAAGGGAATAATGGAAGAATACATGTTTTTCTTCCTAAAGGCTTTACTAAAATGCTTTCAAACAATCACCTTCGGATCAAGAAAAATTCCTGAATGATTTTGCAAAACAAAGTAGAACTGCAAATGAAAGCAACACACTGACAATCAAAGGAGATGTTTCCCAACACAAATATAGTAAAACAAAAGGTCGGGGGAGGGGGTGGGAGCAGGGTGAATGCGTGGCTCTCTGAAAGAAAAGAAACAGAAAGAGGGTTTTAGAGGGCTGGAAAAAGTTGCAAAGATGGGAAAGCACTTTTATTTCCTGATGTTTCAGTGGTACATCTATATTCACAATGTTTCACAACCCTAACATTGACAGGTGTGGTTCGTAAGAGAATTTGTTTTTTCACCCTACTGCTGCTGTTTTGCATATCAATAAGTGTTTTCCTCCAACCCAAGATATCCATATGCTCGGCTCATTGAACAAAGCCAGAGGATAAAACCAGTCTCCCATTGTTGTACAGTCCACCCAGAGCTGTCTACAGAAACCCAAGACTGTTTGCAGTGCCTTCAAACACTTCCCCTCCTTGCACCTGAGACGCCTGTACTTCCGCTGAGCTGCATGGGGATCCCCTCCTACCCATCCCTCAGCCCACTTTGCCAGGGGCTGTCTGCTACCCACCCTATGTGCTCTTGTGAACAGAGACTCATTTCTTTGTTAGTTTCTTAAGCCCTTACCCAGCCCATAAAACCCATGGTCCATCCCTACATGTAGGGCATCTGGATTGGTTTTTTATTTGGGATTTCTGAGTGAGCAATTGTGCAACGTTTGGAAGATTTCCGTTTTTGTGCGGAACTGCACATATTTTGTGCAATGTTTGGAAGATTTCCATTTTTGTGCAGAACTCCACATGTTTCCACTGAGGACTGGCCATCCTGGACCCTGCCTCATACACGGTCACCTCCTTAAACAGAGGCATTGTGTAAATAGCTCTAGTCTAACTGTGCGGGGCAAAAACTGTGCTTACCCACACATAAACACCACTAGTAAAGCCAGTGAGTGCCTGAATCATAACCACCTAAGTACCTGACAAAACCCTCTGTTACTGCAGACCCTTACATTAAGCTAATTTTTTCCTTTCAGAGTAGAAGACTGTGGGAAGAACGACTCAGAGAAGGGCAGCAGAGAGAGCATTTTCAGAAGGGCAGTCATTTCTCCCACTCCCCAATACACACACACGAGCACACCACGCTGTAGGCTTCATGCTGGGAAATATCCAAGACCCCAGCAGTCATCACTGTATGATACTGTCAATTCATGGGGACAATGAAGGTTCCAAAACATGTGCCAAAATGCATGCGTTGGTCTGCAATATCTCAGTTTGGAGAGCGAGAAAATGGAGTGCAGCCTGACTCAGACTGGAGAAGACTCACTGCAGTCAAGCATTATTATACAAACTTCCACAAAAACAATAAAAAATAAACATATTTATTGCCTGTATTCCAGGAATCTGACTGAATAAGCAATGGATGTTGCTTACCGTAGGCCAGAGAAAATTCTCTGCCAGAATAAGACTTTATTCATGGCTTAACTACATTAATTCAAGAGATCCAGACCTGGCACTCTGAGGCTGTAGTTCCACAAACACTTTGGTCTGGCGCTGAGGCCAAGAGAAGCAGTCCCATTCTCCCATCGCCTTCATTTTTTTTCTGACTCAACATTGCCCTCTCCCTTGTTCTGGCATCAGAAGGTGCACGTCGATGAAGTAAGTGGACCGGAGCGGGGAACAGACCCACATGAAAGCTAGCTAGGCCCCTTTTCCTGGCATAGCTTTTTCCTGGGTGGCACAGCATAGGGTCAACCTGCACAGGACAAGGAGAAAGCAGGACTACTTTTTCCAGTGGCAGCAGTGCTAGTTTAATTTGGCTATGAATGACTCTGTAGTGTCAGAGTAATTCTTTCTTGCTGCAGCTTCCAAATTCACTGACCTGTTTTGGAAGTGCATCCTCCACAGTGCCTTGCTGTAAATGGGTAAGAGGATGTTACTTATACAGGGTATTTATTAAAGGGACTGCAGACAGCTTACACAAAGAAAATACACAGAACATGCAGAAAGCATACAGCACACCTATTACACAGGTTTATAAATGGCTTTAACTATATTAATGCCGAATATCCGGATCTGGAACTCAAAAGGCTGCATTTTACAAACACTGGCATAACAATGTGTGATCCAGAATGGGAAACAGACCTAGGTTATGATGGATCATTTAGTTCTCCCAAAATCTATGGCTACCAATTGATACAGTAGAACCACTGTTGAAAAAGACCTAGTGAAATATACATGCCAAAATAATTCATCTGCTTTTAACAAACAGTTTAAATAAAGAATATTTGTTTTTCTCAGCTAAGTACTAGATAGTCTTTAATAAGTGGGAAAAAGAAAAAAAAAAGCAATATTTTTCTGGGACCAAAAAGTAGCAGTTGAGCTGCCGGCAAGAGTCCCTGTAGAGTATATGGAAGAAGAGTGAGGCATTAGGCTGTGCTATTTTAAAAGGCTTCTTTCATTGACTGGAACTGTATTCACTGAACTGCAACGCGTTAGCACCAGGAGAGTATTTGACATTATTTTTGCAGTTCTTAGAACTTTCATATTTCCTAATACTAGTCAGACTAAATATTAAGTATTTCCTCTGTGACATGGATTGTTCTGTACTTCTTCCTCTGCTCCCCACAGACTGATCTGTTGACAACCAACTACCTGAGCATACACTTGGGTTTACACATTGCCATTTGAATCCTTCACCTTGCAGGTGGCTCTGGGTGGGAACAAGAGTAAGAAAAGTTCTCGTTAACACCTCTGTTTTCCATATAATGTGACCTCCCTGGCAGACTTCACTCCAGAGTAGAGACTGCAGTGAAGTAACAACATGAGACCTGTACCTCCAGCGTTTTCTTCTCTTCTTCCTAGCTCCTTCTCTTTTCTCCCCACACCTCTTTCTTCTGCCTCAGTCCATGGCTTACTGAACTCCCCTCTTCCAAACTGGCCTTCTGCTTTTTCTTCTGGAAACAGGGCCTGCCTTAGCCCCACCAGTCCCTCTGTCCCTACAGCCCTGGTCCCCACCAAGTCTCAACCCAGCCACAAAACCCTCCTGGAGAGTGGATCAGTGCCATGGTTGGGGGCAAGCAAGGGCACCCACTTTCAGTCAATCCCCATTGTGCTGATGAGGTAGAGGACTGTGCAGGATACATCTTACAGATTCAAAAGTGTAAAACCAGAAGAGATAAGTGTAGGGAGAGAGGCACTGGGGGTGGGCCATGTGGCTAGCACACCACAGAGCAGCAGGCTGGTGTTGCAAAGCCCACACAAGCATCAGCACCTAATAGTTTTGGTACTGCTTGATACCATGTACATTTAGAGGTGCAGCATGCTGCCTAACACTTCTGAAAATAGGGGAGGAGGGGGGATAATTGTTGGTACTGTTTGGGATTTTTACTGTCTTCTAACTGTTGTTTGTTTTTCTTTCCCTTGTAGTGAGCAAGTAGAGTGGTTACCGTACAACATAAGGCTATTAACTGACAAATAGGCACGCTAAATCTGCTTCTTGTCCCCTCAGGCAATGGTCCCTAACTCTTGGCTCCGAGGCAACATGTTGAACACCAGATTCCTCAGCATTACTTGCAGGCATCAGAGAAAGCATAGTGCAGCATCAGACCTCACTTGCAGTGCATGAGTTCTTCAGTAAATTATCCCCCAGACTAGTGGAAGCTGGGGTTCTCTGCTTGGGATTAGACATTGGACAAAAGACATCAGAAATAAAAAATAACAGAAGATGGAAGCTGGGTGATCACAAAAATAATCTTACCTAGTACCTGAAAGCTCATCTTTTCACTGCAGCAAGCCCTAAAAAGAAGTCCCTTCCACAAAATACTTCTTTAGGTTTAGGAGAAGAGAGGTATCTCTGCACTAGTTACAGGCTCCTGGTGCCACTCTGCATTTCATGGGGTAGCCAGGAAAGCCATGTCTTAATTTATAACAAAAAAATCCCAACCAACCACACAAAAATTCTGGAAACATGAGAAAGTAATTCAGATCACACAGAGGTATTGACCTGGTGATTGGGATGACTGTTTTCTTCTGTATATAAAGAATTATTTAAGACATTCTGGAGTTCAGACTGGCCCCACACATCTCCTTATGTTTTAAGTTTGAGCAGAAAAGAAAACTACCCATGAAATACCAGCTAGGCTGAAGTGTATTGTTGATCCATAGCCGCTGATACGGCAAATTCCCAGTGACCAACTTGTCAGGTATTGCTCTCTTATATTCAAGTATAATAATAATGATGGAAAGAGGCTACCTGATCCTCTGGTATGAAGTGTACCAGCATAATGCTTATTTAGCAGAAAAGAAGGGCTGTCCAAGCAAAGAAGACAGATATACAAGTTGGCCTTGCAAATAAAGTAGTCCTGGTCAGCCAGACTTGAAGTGAAACATGTAATTATGGATGGTATTGAGAGCATGCATATGCCTGACACTCTCCAGATTTGGATTACAAAGGTAACACACAGATGAGCTAATCCTCTTCACTGTACAACCCATCGGGGCTAAAAGAGAGATGGAACTTTCTTTAGTGATCTTATCTTTGAATCTTTACTCTGCATTCAGAAACGCTCCCCAGCCAGGGCTGACAATCTTGCATAGATTTCCTACATGGAAGAGAAGGAGAAATACCTTTACTGGCCTCTTGCAGCTATTTCAGTAGTGTCAATGGCTCTCTTCTCAAGTGTAATGGGCTCCCTCAGGTTCACTCTAATACACTGACAACATGCTCTCCTTCCTACTGAGTAACTTTTTAATACCCTGTAAACTCCACATATCTCTTGGCTGTGCTGCCAGCCGAGTACCTGCAGCAGCACAGCTTGCCTTGTATGTTGCCAAGGCTACCCCAAGAACTCTTCCCTCCTTTTCCCTGCTTCATGTACCCTTTTCTTGGTACGCAAATGTCAGCAGTTGTAACCTACTGTAGGGAGGCATCTGGCAGCGATGGCTGCCACAAAGGAGGAGGCTTTTGCTGAAGATACTCTGCCAGCAGCGTTATGCAGACTCCCCTTCTCAATTCACATTTTCTTGGCACCTACATCCTTGTCTGACTGACTTTTAAATGGGCAAAGAGTCAACCCAACAGATGGGCCGGGTGGCAGGCAACCAAGATGCTATGAATGTACATTGTCTGGGTGTGGAGAGTCAGATTGCCAGTCAGGAATATCCAAGTAGCTGCCCGTCACACAGTTATGTGACGACAGCGCAGAGATATGCTGCCAATAGCCAACTCTGAACATCTTCCGTAACAGCAGCATTCATAGACAGAAAAAGTACAGTAAAGCACCATTGCAGCTGACCACACTTGGGAGGAATCCAGGAAGGAATTGCGATGGAGAGGCAAGTCCAACGGAAGAATGACTTCCCTCTCGCAAAGAGACTCTCACCGTCCTCCATCACGATACCTTCCAGCATCACGGGAGAAGATTTTTATACAGGCAAGCAGGGGAGAAAGTTTATCTTTTGTCTTTCAGGAACCCGTTAAAATTACAAAAATCTAACACGTTAAATGCTTTTGCTAAATGACTCAATAAGCTTTGGATGGTATGTGGTGGCCTCTGCATGCACAGTGTGAGCAGACTAGACTAGTAAGTCTAGTTACCAAGGAAACAGGTTTTAAACTTGTAACATAGGTAGTCAGGATGACACAAAAAGCTCTCACTTTTTTGGAAGGTCTCTCTTCTGAGGAGGGAATTTGGAAGCTGGCTTTCAAAATCCTCCTTGCCGTGGTCACGGGAC
Source organism: Syrrhaptes paradoxus (assembly GCA_013400615.1). Lineage (NCBI taxonomy): Eukaryota > Metazoa > Chordata > Aves > Pterocliformes > Pteroclidae > Syrrhaptes > Syrrhaptes paradoxus. The sequence continues at coordinate 66,730 of VZTO01026645.1, forward strand.
TGGTGAAAAATGTTGCACTGAGGACCCTGACTCACTGATCTAGCACAAGAGGAATCAGAATATATAATGAATGATCATTATGCAGCATTGCCTAATGCTTTACCTTAAAAGAAAGTAAATGGGGGTGTTAACTAGACAAGGACTTCCTTTCTTTGAGGGAGTCTATCAATTACATTTTTCTGTCTTGAAATTAGGAGATTTTTTTTAACATAAATATTTTAAGCCCCAGTGCTACGGCTTTATAGGAAGAGGAAATTGATCTCAGCCGTTTCCCAGCAGAGTGGCACTGAATGTACAGTGTCTTTCTTCCAGAATGTATTCATTAGTTCCTTCTCTCAATCTGACCTTGAACACATTTGATTAAATGATTAAAATAATTTCATCCCAAAACGACAGTTTGTAGGACAAATTTAATTAAGCTCGTGGACTGAGGAATAAAAAGGCATGTGCTATGCTTCTTGCTTTGTAAGAACTCCTAAGCCTCAGTCACCATGTGAGGGCCATTGTCAGCCCCTGCAATATGTTGGGCATCTGGCCTCCCCAATTCCCCTCCACCTGAGGGACTCTCCAAGCCCAGGCAGTGACAGGTGACTGCTCCCTGCCTGCTGCACCGTCCCAGCCACCACTCCCTTCCCTAAAAACAACCACTCTCCACTCTATGTGCATTGTGAGCAGTCACTCATTAGCATCCTCTCATTTCACATCCCCTCCAGAATACACAAGCTGGCCACGGAGAGCTTGAAAAATCATTTGGTGCAGGTAGCAAAAAGGGAAGGAATTCTGCTAACTTCACTGTCATCTCGTCATTTAAAAACACAAAAAAAGTTACACCCTCCGTAGGGTAATGCAGTGAAAGTTGTGAAATTATTACTTTCTCTCCACTTTCTTTGATCAACCTGTCTACACCATCAAAAACCTGAATCTGACTTCTCTGCTAAAATAGCACCACCGCTTTTGGCAGCAGTGTAGTATTAACGCAAATTGAGATCTTCATCATTGTTTATTTAAAATTTTTCTTATCCTGGCAGTTTAGAAATACGGAGCTTCATTTACTAATGTTCACATTGCATCTAGTCCTTTTGCGGGGCCACCGGTGCTAGCAGTGGTGGATATATCACATAAATATACTCTTTGGAACAAGGTTTGAGAGAAAATTACAGAGGGCTAATACGATGCTCAGTAATAACTAAGCAATTCTATTGACTTTAGTGGGGCTGCATAAAAATAACTGCTAGCAAAACTTGGCTCAGAAACTTAAAAAAAAAAAAAAGAAAAGAAATCCTTAAACCACAAACAGTATGTGGTTCACTTTGCAAACAATTACTTAACTCACCAATATATCAATGATAAAAACAAACCTCTCCCATTCCCCAGCCAACAACAACAACAACAAAAGGGCTAGGAAAGCAAAATTGCCTACACAGGGTAAACAGCACACAAATAAACTACAGTGGGAAAAAAGCATATTAATGAATCTTCTTTTAAGAGGTAAACAAAATGCTGGCTCCTCGCCAAGAAGGCATGCATGCATCAAAATCAAGCAGGGGATCGCAGAAAGTGCAGCAAAGCAGCCGATAAAGCCTCTTTAGTGCTGTAAATGAGGCAGACACAATCTGAGCGATGGCTGCACCACACACACACAGAGCCAGTGGCCCACCCTTGCGCAGGGAAGCCCTGCGTGCAGCCCTGCCAGCCGGGAGGGCTGCTGGGGGCCAGGTTCCTCCATCAGCCTTCTCTGAGGATGGAACTGAAATACCTCAAGGGTCCTGCGCTTGCCCCGTTAGTGGGGAGAGCGTGATGGCAGAAAAAATCAGCTGAGGCTGAGTTTGATGTTTTGTGACATTCCCAGCTGGCACGGGTGGTTGGAGCGGGAGCAGCTTGAGCGGAGCCTGGCAGATGATGCATCCATCCTATTAGCTCTCCCCATCCCAGTGGCCAGGGGGAAGGCTGGCATCCATTCTCATGCGGCTTCTGTACCCACCACCGTAAAGGCTGTGGGGGTTCCTGTGTGATGATGTACGTGGCTCTGTGCTTAGCTGGAGGTCTGTATTTCTTCCCTTGAAAGGCTCCTGAAAAAAAAATGAAATGCAAAAGGAAATACGAAAAGTCTCAGTTTTCTTTTCCTCAAGTCAGTCATCTTCCAGAGCCACTAATGCAGCGAGACAGGGGTGCAAAAAGAGTTTTGCTGAGCCCTTGCCCTCACTCTGTTTCAGTCACACAGATTAATGTGATGATTTAAATGGATGCACTAAGAGAGATGCCCAGCCAGAAGTTCAAGCTCTGAGGCAGGAAGATGAAGTCTTTTGTGGCTGATAAAAGTTGGAGGTCCATTTGAAATTTCTGTTTTCATTCAGGGATCAACAGACTTTTGCCTTGTGGATCTTCTGTGCTAGAGGACAAGTAAAATAGTCACCCACTCATTAGCAAAACAAAACAAACAAACAACATCCTACAAATACATGTCAATTGGTACACTGACATCTGTCAAGTTATATTTGAATGCACACAAAACGTGAGATTTCTTGTGTAGAAACAAGTATAATGAGGCCTTTATCACAGTATCCATTGATAAAAATTGAATGCTGCTTCTGCAGAAGCGGAGAACCAGAGAATTTCACTGAACAGCATGGGAGAACTTCACCCACAGAGTGATGATACGCCTCACACACCGAGAAGGTACATTGCTGCTTTACACACCAAATCGAGGGCAGACACAGTGTGAAACGACAGAATTACTGGATCTTATAACTTGTAGCAGGACAGGCAGTTCAATGGCTGGACAGTCTAAAGGCAAGTCCAAACATAAAAGAGGTTCTTCTGCCCATGACCTCTGGATGTTTCTCCTAATCTGCATGTCTGTAAACGAAGAGGGAAGATCACAGAGTGATCAGTGGAGATCTCCAGGTACATCACATAACAGATGTGTGTGTTAAACAGTAAATGAGCAGGTTTCCCAAATGAAAATAATGCTGTCTTGATTTTTTTTTGCACTACAGCATTTCTGGTTTCGAAGACGTTGTGCTACAACTGCTCAATTAGAAAACTCATTTTCTTTATTACTTTAGAACAGAAAAATTCTGGGGTCTGCTGCCTTCTGAGAAATACAAACAAAGTCAATAAAGTAAAGAAATGTTTATACTGTCCAAGTATTTCCTGTGAAATAGTAGAACCATTATTTGATTAAAATAATATAGAACCCAGCACTGGGTTATTAATCATGCTGCATCAAAGGCAGAGAAGGAAAATATTATTCTTCTTTTGTCAAGTCTGTTACTAAGAAAAGACTCTACTCAAAGTAGAAACACTTCAATATTTGTTCTTTAGATAAATAAGATTAAATTTTAACCTTTATTCTTCTGAAACCCTTAAAGAAACATTCATTTATCTGCAGCTGAAATTAATATTGGATTGCTTTATTGATTCATTGGCTAAAGGCACAGACTAGCTGTGAAAATTCCTCTCTGCTTGCATTGACACATTGAACAGAAGCAAAAAAAATGTCATTTCAAAGCAGTTTAGCCTTGAGAAAATGGGAAGCCATTGTGAGGTTTAGCATTCTAGAAAAAAAACCAGTTCTTCATGTATCTCATTTAAGAATCAAGATATTTATTTGGAACAGCTTGATAGACATGATAAATAACTGACTATAATTACATTTCTTGAGGTACTGCTCAAAGGCAATCTTACACCACAACACAGAAAAGCTTTCAGAGGACATAAGGTTTAAAAAAACCAAAATATCAAAAATATATAAACAACCTCCCAAATGACTCTGAGTCAGAGCTTCAATCGCAGTAAATCACCATGAATGCAATGGTGGCATATTCCTAATCTGCGGCCACTAAGACCAGGGCCCCAGGGTTTATCTTTGTGCAACAGCTTATGATACTCAGACTGAAAATTGGCAGCAGTAAAAGGAGTATCGGTGGGTGTGTTGTATATGACCTGGGTGACCCTACTAAGGGCGAGCTCGGTATGAACTTACTTCTCAGGCTCTGTGTTTATACTCTGATCCCATGGCAAGTGTGAGATAATTTGAGGCAAACACTGCTCCATAGGGAAGGGTTAAACACCTCGCAGTTACCTCTGGGTCAGGTTAAGTAAAATGACAGATATGGCGATGTCATTGCTGCATCCCTTATTTCTCCCCTATCTCCATAGCTTAAGTACACACACATCTACATGAACCACGACAGCTTCACCTAGGTTTATCACACAGCTAGAATAATGGCATAATACACCACCTCCCGCACTTTCTGGTCCTTCTGGTGGTTGGCAATACTTGTCTGAAAGGTTTGATGAGAACAGGCTGCTTTGTCATGCCACCCAGCTTCACCCCTCATGCCTGAGGAGCGGTGGGAGCCCCGCATGGAGGCCCCGCATGGAGGCCCCGCTCTGCCCTGAGCCTCTGCAGCAGCGGGGAGCTGCCAGCCCTATATAACACCTGGGATGGCTCCTCTCCTGACACGTGGAAAGCATTCCTGTCTCCTGATATGAAATGATACTGTCAGAGAAGTTGCTCACGGTGTTGCTTTCGTTTTTTGGGTCCTTCATCTGCAGTTGGATAGGAGCATGCTTGAGCAAATGACCTGAGTTTTAATTGAGAGTAACCAATCTCACCAGCTCCTTTCTCTTCAACATCTGCATCTAAATCAGCTTAATTGCCAGTAAAGGGCTAATGTTACAGAAATTATCATTACTTTTTTTTGCAGGAGTAACTGCTCTGTCAGATAGGGTCCAGATAGCACCACAAATTTAGATTATGCCTTAGAGACCTCATAGGGGTTACCTGGGAGACCTTTCCACAGTCATTTAGTTTACAAATTCGTCCAAAAAAGACATTATGCCTGGGTGAAAGCAAATTTTTTAAAGGAATTAGGACCATATATTAACCCTACTGTTTTACGGTCAGAATTTTCACACAAAAATATTCTAGTGGAAATGTAGTAAATTCATCCCTTTATACACAAGGTTCATCATTTGATCTGATATTTTGAATTAAGGGTACACTTCACTTTTCTGGGAGAAAATATAAGTCATATTGCAAGATCTAAGTCTGGATCCTTTTGCTTGGGCAAAATTTTCACGTCACAGTTTGTCTGAGGTAGAATGGTAGGCCTGGATGCTCCCCTCTGCAATACAGCTTACTCAGGCTAATGAACGAATGGGGAAGTAATAACTGCATTGCTGGGTACATCCACGTTTTCAGACAGGATCCGTACTTAATGAGAAGGAAATCTACTTTTAGGAGCAGTAGCAGAAATTTCAAAGGTTAAGACAGAATAATACATTAATGTTTAATTCCTGCCAAATGTGGGAGTTCAGTTTGACTGGTCCACCTGCAGCAAGCATGTTCCCATGTAAGGGAATCTTGTTCCTTATCTATACCCTCTTTGTATTCACATTACTGGATGTGTCAAGGTGTGTCAAATTCCACCTTCTGCCTCCAACATTTACAATATGTAAACATAGGCTGATGCTTATATTGTCTTCCTTGTGTAAGAGCTAGCATTTTGGCAGCAGCACTCCTCACCTTCTAGACATACTTTCTGCATTCAGTGTAGCACTTACTGATGCATTTTTATGCACTCTAAGCAGAGGGGAGAAAAAGAAGATGCAAAGAGGCCCTGTAAAGAAATACTGAGGATCAAGTGGACTTTTCAAATTTGGCAGCCACACATTCAACACATGACAACATGTTGCCTTATAATATGAAAAAAATTATGAGGCCATGGTTCACATGAAGCAATGTTAGCTGTCATATCCATCCCTCAGGCCATAATTTCCCCATCCCTAGTTTAAATATTGTAAAACATATGTTTAGTCTGATACATAGGTTGGATACATCAAAACAATAAATAAAAATGAAAAACCCCAGGGATCTGTACTTTCAAAAGTGTATGGTGACATTTTTGGTCCCTATTATTTTGGTATGCCATTGAGATACTTCAGAGAAATCCTGTTTTCAAAAGTCAGATTCCCTCTATATGTCATAAATTGTACCTTAAATTAGAAATACCTATCATCAACTGTATGTTAAATATCTAGGGCTCCTAAAAAGCAAACAACCCATTAATTAAATATAACCTCTGTTTGTAGACCCTTTCAGAGATTCTTGTCCCCCAGGAAAAGCCAGGTGCAAGTCATCTGAGTCCTGCAGTGTATCTTGATGTCTCTGCAAGAGCTGGCTGAAGTTCCTCAAGGTGGAAATGCTCTCTGGGAACAACTGAAGCAGTAGTAATATACTGAAAGACCCAGGAGGGTGACCTGCTTTCCACAGAGCATGAAGGCTTGCATCTCTGGACAAATCTGTTCTCTTTGCACTCTTCAGCAATGGCTGTCCCAAGAGCAGACTCCAAGTTGCATTTCCTCACTGAGAATACTCACAAATGAGTTCAGAATTAGCATCGCAAAGACCTGAATCCTTTCTTCCTCCCATCCCCTTTGAGAATGGAAAGCAAGTTGAATGGTAGGAATAGGTGTTGAAGAAAGCAACTTGCTTGATCTGTGTTCATCATTTAAAAACTACTGAAAGATGGATTATGCCTTCTAGTAGTCTCCAAGGCCACTCTGAACTGGAGTATTTGGGAATGCTTCCAAGCTCCAGGCACAGATATATGCTCAATGTAATCTCATTCCATGCAGAGGTGACATCTGGACACATATCAACCCTTCTCTGAACCCTGTACGACAAAAAGCAAATCAATGTTCCCAAGGAGGGAGCCATGGACTGCTCTGAGGTCCTTATGAAGGACAGTCACTGGATGAGGACCTAGGAGCAACAATTTCAGGTCACTGCAAATGTTGCTCTGTTTGGAAGCAGCCAATGTCACGTCAAACTGTGCTGTGGGGGGGCTGAGTATTCAAAGGTCTACTTTATGCTTTGATTATCAGAATTTGAACTGATCAGAGGTCTTGGCACTGGATTTCCAGATGCCTTATCAAACACATTCTTTTTCCATGGTATCATAAGGTACCACTCACACACCCTGTTGCTAGCAGAAAAGGAGAAGACACTTTTGTATAGTTACAAGTATTCCTCCAGAGGGATTTCAAAGACTAAAGCAACTGCTCTTTCTCTTCAAGGATGTTAAGTGCTGTAAGATCCACAATGTCCCATTTTGTGTCCCCTAGCTCAGCCTGCAGTTAAGATGGTCAGAACAGATGAGAGAAGGAACTGAATGCTCGCTCTCAGGCAGCATACGCATTACCTGTGATTTATATGCACTCTGTGGCTTATACAGACACTCCATCAGCCACAGCATGATCCTACTGCAGCAGCAGACAGGATTGTTCTTTTCCACTCAAGCCACTTTCAGAAAAAGAACCTGTGCTTGCCCCAATGAGACAGGTTTTGTCCTTTTAAGACAAAGTCGTATGAGCATGGTCCATCCTCAAAACATGAAGTAAAGATGAAAGTACCAGCCCATTTAGTGGTGTATGTTATATTCTCCTGGCCACTTCTATGTTCCAAGACAGGATTTCCCTCCAAATGACTTTAAAGGTGGTATAGAGAGATCAGGTCTCCTCCTGTGCCAGGAGGCCTTGCATGTGATCAACAAAGATGTGTTCCTCAGATGCTCCTCAGCTTAAGCCAAGGACACGTCAGCAAGACTCTGCTGCGAAAGGCACATCAAACTTTTTATGAACCTACTGTTGTCATCCCCAACCCCTCATCACACAATCCCTGTCATGGGTCAGTGACCCTCACACAGGTCATTTACCTGGGTGCAAGGAACATTGAAAACAGATCATTTATGCAAGTATAAGGGACATTCCTAGTGACCAGGCTATGGTGACCCCACAGTGCCTATATGACTGCACCCCAGAGCCCCTGCATGCCAGCCAGCAGGTAAAGATACCTACACAGAGCATTCGTTCCCATTCACCTTGTACCAGCATAACTGACTATATAGCAGGTATAGGGTAAGTCTGTTCCTACTAAATAGGCTGACAGGGCTGTCATAGTCTTCCACTCACTCTTAAAACTGGAATTAAAAATTAAGAGCAAATTCTACTCCTAGTTATTTCCTCAAACATACAAATCCTGCCTTATAATACTGATCTTTTTATTCTTAAATAAGATTTTAAATTATTTCATTATTTTTCAGAAGTGTTATATGTGTTAAAAGGCAAGCAGACAAGTATGTGCAGAGCAGTAAGATTTATTCAGAGAAACAGTTTCCATTTAAAAGAGAGAATAAACTGATTTTATGTAAACAACCAGAAAAGCCACTCCACCCCTAGAGAAAACAGGCACACAAATACTTTACTCCTTTCATAAATAATGTATTTTATTGCATATGGCTATTAAGGAGAGCATCCATGATCAATACAGACTAAATACAATACACTACTCTAGTTCCATTTATTCTGGTCTCCAGCAGCATCACATTTATCCTTATATACAGCGTGTACATTGGAAGACACAGCAAGATAAGTTAAGTCTCTTGTCATATCACAATAGCAAGAAATATATTTAATATCTTGATATCCAGAAACAATAACGTACCCAAAAAGAAGACACTGCTTAATAACTGTTAAGGTTATATAGCAAAAAAATATTTTAAATTTAAGGTCAGTCAGGCAAAAATGTACAAAGACCCAATATACATTGTGAAGTCTTAGCAAACATAACATTTATACATTTTGGTTCCATTCTGTAAACTAAATTAAGAATGTAAGTATTGCATATGCCTTTGTGAAATATACAGGATAGAGAAGAATTGACTATATTGTCAAGTTTTTGTTTTGAAGTTGCTGTATGCATTTCAGCCATTTGTTTTAGTGGCATGATTTCTTAATTGGTATAGAGGGCTACTTCAAAATAGAAGTTCAAAACATTGAATTCAGCAGGTACCACACTCAGTGCTATGGGGGAGGGAAGGGTGTTAGAGAGAAAATGTCAAAGCTATTTGTTTTTTCTAGTTCCAGACTTGAACAAGCAGCATTTTAGAATGTCTTAGAACCATTTATAATAATACGATTTTAAAAAAAACCTCAAACAGATAGATTAGATATTTAAATTGATTTTAGATGTAATATTGTATTAGCCTATGCATTGCTGTGATTTAAGACCCCAAAAATTACACTGAAAAATAAAGTGTATCATGGGGTAGGGAAGGAATTAGTTTACATTCATCTTTGTCTTGTAATACAATCCTCAGTTCTAAAAATTCAGCATGTAAGCAGGAAGACCACATTGCCATTCATTATATTTGTAAGACATTACTCTCGTCTTCCTTAGAAAAAAAAAAATCCTAGAAGATAATGCATTGTTAACAGTGAAGTACAGGTTCCACCTAGCACAATGATTCAAAAAAAGAAAAGTCTCACGCAACTCCAATAACTTAGTAATACTCATATGTCTATCAGAGCAGGCACTGGAGAGGTACCCTTAAAATGTATACAAACTCTTCAACAAATTTTTTAAAGGAGAAACAAGGTGGCATGACATTCTGCTAGTCTGGTGCAACAGTTTTATGTGACATTTGCGACGGTAGCCGTCACATGACTCAGATTTTCAGGCTACTAGAAATGTGATGCACAGGTAGCCTTGAAAAGAACTCAGGATAAGTGACTGCAATGGTTCTTCTTCCCTGTAAAATTGCCTGCAGCTGCAATGGTGCTTTCCTGGTAAAAGGCAAATATCAGGACTTTCTAGATGGCAAGATAATACTGTGTTAATATTAGCGCTTGACTCTGCCCAATACCCATTATCATCCCTACATTCCTAGCATGCCTATGTGGATTTTTGGTTACAAGAAACGCAGCTAAAAACAGGGTTAGCTGACAAAAGTGAGCTTGTAAATAGGAGAAAAGGCTTTTGCAATCTGAAGTACCTACATAAACACCTACATAGAGAGGATTAAACAAGTGTGTCAAAGGTACAGAGAGATACCCCCAATACAGTCTGATGTTTTTAACTTACGTTGCTTCAGTTACACATTTTCATATTTTTTTTCACTACTCTGAATCCTCCATCCAAGTCTGATCCACAGAGTTTCATCCCATTTTAGACTTATCAGTGCCCTGGTTCGGCTTCATCTGAGAAGTAAACCCTTCAGCTAGTGATTCACAACCCAGCAGCAGCTGTATGCGTTGCAAGTTCAGTAAGGCTGACGACCGTTCTTGAGAGAGACTCAGCATAGAGATAAAGGAGGTCCTGTCGTACACCAACACCGCAAATCCGGCTTTACTTTGAACTGAGGTAGTACTGTGGTAGGCTTGAAATTATGCCAGTAAATACCAGATCTTACTGCTTCAGCAGGTGTTACAGAATCCCTTAATATGCCAAAGAATAAATACAGTTTGTCTTTGCAGAAAAAAGGAAATGAAGGCATTGGCCGTTAGTTAAAGAGGCCGGCAGAAAAGTTCCTATGATCTAAAGAGCATCTCCAACTTCTGTCGAAACAGCAGCAAAACAATACCGTAGATGCCATGGACAGGTAATGAGTTAGGCAGGTTGCTTTCCCTTCCTCCCAGATTTGTTGCACAGTTTAGTCCACAACAGTTTGAAGTTAAGTAACTGTCCGGACCAACAATAACAACAACAAAAAAAAGTAAACCTTAAGCAGCTTCAGTTAAAAAAAAGAAAAAAACAAAACAAAACAAAAGGTATATACCGAGCAGCTTCTTTGAATGTTGTACTCTGTTGTTTGAGGTCACGATGAGAAAACTAACTCCTTCACTCTGAAAAGAAAAATGCAAGAAAGTCAATAAAAGATGCAACAAAAATCATATAGATGATTTAAACAACACAAAAAATACCATAAAGTGATGATTCAGTACAGGTTTTAATGAAAAAAGCTATGTAATAATTGCTTTTATATTTGCATATATGACAAGTTACTGCAGAGGTGATAAAGGGAGTACTCTCCAATCCAGTACCACCTCCTTTTTGTAGAGCTTTCAAGCTGTGGCTCTTCAAACCAGGAAACCACAGGAGACAGAAGTGGTAAGAAAACCCAACACGAAATCCCCCCAGTTCAAGTTGTGACCATCACTGGAAAGCAAAAGGAGTTGCAGAAAGTAGGTACAAACTCAAATTTTTTTTTCAATCAGCTGGGTGTTCTCAAAAGCTGTCCATTACCAGATATCACAAACACATTTCTTGAGACTATACTGTCTTTAGTGAAACAGTCTTCTCAAAACATAAGCATAGAAAGAACCTTCTTCTAATTTAGTTATTAGATTTGCTAAACAGCTGTTATTCCAGAAGTTACAAAGTGGGTAGGTAGGCAAATGGAAGGAATCTTCTCTAGATTACTGACTACCAAACTGCTTTAAACAGTCAAGGTGAATTATGCAGTAAAATAGAAAGTGATTACACAGTGACTCATTCTATTTTAAAGAACGCAGAAGACCCCCTTTGTATTTTTTCACTGCAAAGAATTAATGGACAGTACATGCCACAGCCATACAGTGACATTAGTATATTAATAAACTCACAACATTAATATGGTTTGTTAACGTGGTCATTAAAAATCAAATTTCCTGAGTATATTATTCATCATGTAAATTTTTCCTGTTTGCTCTAATATTTAGAAAGCAGCAATGCACAAACAGCAGTGATTAAAACTCCACGACTGTAAATTTTACATAACAAAACATCAACACTTCATTTCAAGGGTGCCAATTGAGTGGTACATACCAATGCAATCTCAGGTTGCAACATTACATTCACACCAAGTGTTATTAATAGCATCTAGTTCATTTAATAGTTTATAGCAAATTTTTTTTATTCTATGTTGTTGTCCCCAAGTTCACAAGTTAGATGAAAATTTTAGTTTGAAGACGTATTACATGAATTTTCCTAAAAAATGAAGTTGTTTGGAACACTTTGGGAACTAACATTGTTACTTACAAAAGTCTGCAAAGGACAAAACCTATTAATTTTGACTATCGATACAAGAAGTCATCATTCCTGTATAATTTAATACCTTTGGGACCATAAAACCAAAACAAAACATACATGAAACCTGGATGTCAAAGTAAACAGAATGCTTAATTGTGCAAGTTTCAATCCATATAAACCTCTGAGAAACCAAAAGAAAGGCTTTTCCTTCAAGTCTACAGAAAAACAAAGGTTGACGTATCTTGGCATGTAAGTGAGAATTACCAAATTGCTATTGAATTTCTCAGAGATAAGGTCTACTTAAGGAACTAGTCCTGCTGAAGTCAATTGGAGATGCTATATGATCAGATGCTTAGGATGTTACTTCAGATTTTATTTCATGACACAGCTCGAGAATAATTAATGGCTTGCCAAGACCATAAGGAGAGCATCTCATTGCCCCCCACCCATTGTCATTTATTTGCTGCCACTTTTCTAAGTCAAATCTACCCATCCAATCTTCAGAAAATGAGCTTTCATTGTTTGGGCTGGGAGGGTGTTTCAAATCAAGAACTTGAACTGGTTTATAATGCAATCAAGGGTGCCTCAAAACTGCCATCACCATCCAGCAAGGCTGCGTGGGAGAACGTGAGGCAGGATGGATGGTTCCACAAGGGAGCAGAGATCCCTCGTTTGAGGAAGAGCTGCCTAACACATCACTTTGTTCTGACTTTTGCTCAGGGAAACAGAATGCATTTGCATCATGTAGGCTAACAAGTGAGTGTTCAAAGACACACACTGACTCCGTGTTATTGCTTTCCTCCTCCAAATGGAAACCAACCTGACAACTAAATTTAGGTTCCCAGACGTGGCCACATGATAGCAAAAGCCAAATAAAAGTTAAAAAAAAAAAAATCATGTGTTCAGATAGGCAAATCAGAAGAAGATATTTTTGTACACGCAAAGAACACAAATAAGTATGTTTCCAGAAGTATGTCAGCCTAGGGCAGTCATCACGGAGGATTATTAGCAACTGAGTAAACCTGCCGTTGTTCTTACAGCACAACAGGTTCTTTCCAGCCAGAATTAAACTGGAGCAGGTGAAGTGGCCAATGCTTCAAAGCATTTCCAAACTTGGTTCACAGGGTTTTGTAGGTAGGGACTGTGGGCACAAGCCTAAGAGTCTATGATGCAATAAAGACGTCATCCAATGAGTCTGTAATGCTGACCTGTAACTCAAAAATTAACCCACATGTAGTCTTGCAATGTCAGCTTCAGAGGAAGCATACTTGTAAGAAATAAGTTGCAAGTTCCATGCTAAAGAAAAAAAAAATAATTACATCAATATCACTGTTAATTTTTACTTCAGTGATTAGTATATTTTACTTACTTCAGGTCTCAGGTCAACATTCCACTTACACAGCAAGTCACACAGCATACATTGTCTTTATTCAGGAACTAAATAAAATTCCTACAGGACACTAAGATATTCTTTGATAACCTCATTCCCCATGGGCACGTACAAATCAAAATACAGAGTCCAGCAGTGTGTCAATACTGAAGTTTCCTCTTGGTTTTGGGCTTTATTATGAAAAGCATCCATGATCACTGCAGAGTTTCCAAAACTACTTAGAGTCATCTGATTCCACCAGTGCTTTTTGGGGAATAGATCAGACAATAAACAGACAAATTGCCAAGAAACTACTGAATACTCAAAGACTTATTAAATATACTGTGAAGAGAATACTATAGTTAGTCAAATAAAGAAGATCTAGTCTGCTTATGAATTTTCAAAGACAGTAAGGAATGAATAAAAAAATGTTCTTAATTCCTAAAAATAATTCTCATCTGCTAACAAGCACACAGACAGCTACTCATGTGGCTCATGGCAAAACATGTTTCTGGTTATTCAGAACCAGTAAATTTATCCCACCACCAGCACGACCACCAGAGCGGATCAGGCATCGGGCACAGAACCCCCAGCTCTGCCACAGGCTTCTGTCCCGACTCCAGGCAAATCACTAGCTGGCTTTGTCCCTTTGTTTCCCCTTCCCACACTGCCTGCCAAATCGATTAAGGCTACAATCCTGCTAACTAACTTTTCCTGGAAGAGCAATGCTACTGATACAACCAAATCCAGAGGTTAACAACACATACTGCTATGGGCATCACGCCAAGCCATTAGACAGCACAGCCCAAGGAACTGAATCCCACCTGCAGGGACATGACTTCGGCCCCCTGGGCACCTAGGAGGGGATGCATGGCCCCAGGCGAGGCAGCTGGACAGCCAGAAAAGGAAAGCATCCCCTCTGCTGGCCAGCTGCGCTGCCCTCCCCACCCACCAGCTCCCTCCAGCACCGTGCATGGTACCTGGCCAGGCACCAGGCAGAAGATGTGCTTCCAGGCACCTGCATGGGGTTGTGGCCTCGCACCTCACAGCTCCTCTCCTCTGCCCAGAGCAGTCAGTGACAGCAAACGGAGCAAGGAGGCAGGCAGCAGAGGCTGAGAGTGAGGAGGTACACCATGGGTCCCAATGGCCATAAACCCAAGCTGACCTGGCACCGATGGCAACAGAGATGGTCTGAACCCCAGTCTCCAAGGGCTTCTGCACAGGAGGGATGGTAGGATGCGCACCCACACACACACACAGTAAGGTCACTAATTTGGCCAAGCATCCCAACGCAAATGCAGCCTGCCTGCTCCCTGGGATGCTACTGCAGAGGTGCACAGTAGGAGCCAAATCCTGACTCTCTCATCAAGTGATTTAGTGAATACTGGATAAAACATTAAGTACACAGGTAACCCTGCTAAAGATGACTGAACAACTCATGGATGTGTTGGGCAATGGCTCTCCACAGGTAATTCCAGGGAATCTGAACTCCACTCAGCAGGACTGCTCATACCAAATAAAGCCCAGCTCAGCCATCCTCACAGGACAAGGTTTCAATCAGAGCTTAAACATTCACCTTACCAACACTTCACAGGAAAACACAAAGCAATATGCTCTAACAGTTTATAAAGCCCATGAATAATATCCATCCAAAGTAAAACGCTTCCACACCTGATGGGAAAAACAAGTTAAACCATGGAATTAAGAAGTCATGTTGTTAGTATTTTTTTGAACAAATCATGGTTGATCATAATTGGAGACATGCTGTCTCAAGTAACTATGCTCTTTTGGTATGTTAGTCCACTAAGAAACAGTACATAATGTTATTTAGATATGTCTTTGTTGTTTCATGAATTTAGAAAAGTGAGCACCAGGTCAACACAGATTCTTAATGACTGATAATTTTTAAAAAAGTCACTGAATTTCTTTTAAGTAGTAAAGTAGGGATTTTGTGGCCACAGTTATCTATACTAAAGTGAACTTTATAGAACTTTTAACTCTTGTGTTAAATAGTTAAAAATCAAAACATCTTGAACTGCATTAAGATAACCATGGGCAAAGATGTTATCTTCTAAAGTGGGAACAAAACCCTATATCACCTGGAAAAAGACACTGCGTGTCAGAACCACAGGTACTTTTTTTTGTCCTAGTATACATATGAGAGGCTAAAATGTTGATCTAATGGGATGGACAAATCCCCACAATTTATAATGAGATTCAACTTTTATCCAAAGGTACTAAAATCAAAGTAATCTATATTCTATACCATATATTTACATGACCAAAACTTAAGCTGCAATCTTACACTAGAGTTTAAGCAGCTGGGTCTATGGTAGAAGCAACAGATGAAAATGAGGGCTATGCTTAGTTGGTTTCAGAATTTGATGTAATTTGTGTTTCATATCATTTTGTCAAGGTTCTTACAGATTTTTTAGTATGAATAACTAAACATTAAAATGTAATTATGTGGAAAATAAAGGATTAAAACTTATAAATGTTATTATAATGAATTTATAGCAAAAGTACTGGTCCAGAAATACATTTCCCAAACAATTATAACAAAAATAGGCACTTCAAATTTAAAATTAAGAAACTAGACATGCTCATTTTTCCCAGATTAATTTAATACAGTTCCTATTATTATAATACCTCAACTTCAGAGCTACTGCTACTGTGTACTTTAAACAAGTCTGTAAAGATACGATTTCATCCCATGATTAGAGAGGAAATAAATTAGACAAAAAAACTCAACATATCTGAAATTTGTTCAATTATTATCCTTTCACTTGCAAACTGGGTATACAGCTGTTCAAAAATGTTACATGAAATTAAATAAAATCAAGCTGCTTTCTCTGAGCAAATAAAATGCTAGAAAAAACATTTAGTCCAGTTGGCCTTCCACTGGGAGTTTGTAAGAGGGACAGAAACACAGAGTAGTGGATGTGGAAACTGCATAGAAAACTTGTCACTGAAGATTAGTTTGCGGTGGCCAGACAAAGAGCCACTCAACAGTTCACAGGTACAGAATCTAACCGTTGTGGAACAAGAAGTCACATTCTTGGTTGATACCATTACCACGCAACTGTAATCGCCTCCCTCCTTACAACCATCACACCATTCCTTTACCAGTGTAGATTCAAACCCCAACACTGCAAAAGTGGCATCCGTTAGGCAGTTGGCTTAATTTTTATAGCTACTCCCACCATGTCGAGCGCAGCTCTTCGCAGGACCAGATTGACAGCAACACACAAGTTCCAGCTACACACAAATTCCAGCAACACCACTTTGCATACAAAGTGAGGCTGGAAGTTTCTTAAGAGACAGGATTTTTGCAAAACAACATGCTTACCTTACAAGTGATGAAGGGTGAGGGAGGAAAGGGCTGGTGACTAATACACTGAACTACCTACCAACCCCATCTTTGGAGACACAACAAAAACAACTGAATTAGCACGTCTGCCCTTACACCACACACTAGGCAAGACTCAGCTAACTTCTGCTATCCCAAATGTGCGCCTCTACATCTCTGATCTATTCACCCTATGAGGAGCTAGTCATTCTAGCTCCTTATAGTCAAGGAGAAGAAAGAAGCACTTCTAAGCAACAATTCTCCCACCCTATTTCATGTTAAGCTCAGATGAATGAGAGTTATTAAAGATCTCCAAGTCTGTCAGGTGTATGACTCATTATTCATTTTAGGAGCAGAGACCATATCCTTTCACAGTTGCTGGGAAGTTTGCTCAGCTGGGATGTCAAAGGCATATTTGTACCTCTTCTAATACACATCAGTAGTCATTAACAAGGGCAACAATATCTGACAAGAAAGAAGAGCTCTGTACATAGAGCTTGATATTCTCACACACTGCCAACTGAAATGCCATCAGTGGTAGTGCACCTATTTAAGGCAGGTAACAGTGAGGGGACAAAAGAAAGCACAGTCAGACTTCTGGTGAGATCCACAAGTGGGAACCTGACTGCCGTTCTAGGTATCAATGGCCAATATCAAAGTCTAACAGCTTCTTCTAAATCCCTGACTTACCTCCATCCACATGCCTGAACACAAAATGTTAGAGTGTTCTCAAAGAGCTTTAAAGTAGGCTTTTTCTCTCTCTCACTTGGGGGAAAAAGCAATCTTTTCCAGTGATTAAATTGAAAAATTATTCATATTAAAAATTTAAATATTCATGGCAACAGGGAGAAGGACTCATGTAAGTTGTGGGAAGTCATGTTCACTCTCCCTTT
Organism: Syrrhaptes paradoxus; assembly: GCA_013400615.1. Taxonomy (NCBI): domain Eukaryota; kingdom Metazoa; phylum Chordata; class Aves; order Pterocliformes; family Pteroclidae; genus Syrrhaptes; species Syrrhaptes paradoxus. The sequence continues at coordinate 84,198 of VZTO01026645.1, forward strand.
CCACTGCAGTGGACATCTAATTATTCCATGAAAACAGCTTCAGTAAGAAAGAATGAGAGCACTCTACCAAAGAATATATGGCTAAGATGTGCTAGGGATGGGGAGGGAGGAAAGAGGACTGAGATTTTTTTTTTTCAGACAGAAAAGTACTGGATGCTGGTCAGTCCTGGGTGAGGGCTCTAGCCACATGGGCAGGGAAACAGAAACACTTCACCCAGGCACTCTTTGATAGTCTGATCCCTGCCTCCATCACTGCCAAACAGGCTTAGGCACCTAATATCAAAAGAGGTTTCAGATTTACAAAGTGTTTATAGAGACTGGAACATTCCGCCATCCTAGAGGAAGACATCTTCCAGCAGCATGTTTTAAAACAGAAGGCTCTCCTCAACATTCACAGTCTACTACCTGCCTGTTTTGCAAACTGATTTTTGGACTGTTTACCAAGGAGACTACAACACCCCTGGCATTACATACTGTCATTTATGTATCTAACCTGGCATCTAAATGTCCCGGATGGTCACATGCCAAACTTTAGGCTGGCTGCTGCAGCTTTCGGACTTTCAAGTCAGGAGGTATGTCCACAGGAGAGATACATGGGGGAGTGAAGGGAGAGAAAAGGAAAGCAGGGAAGGGCTACGAGGAACAATGTGGCATGCATGAGAGGGCAATCTCTTCCCTACTGCTTTGTGTTGTCATTACCCCTTTGCTTATAACTCTGGTAGGATAGAAAATTATTAAAGGATGATTTGCCATTATCATCAATGTTTTTCTAGAAATCTTTTGTGTTCTCACTGTTGTTGGTGTGAATCAGTCATTAACAGAGGAATGACTGAAATGAAGCTGGGCAAGAAGTTGCAGACTTCATGTTCCATGACAAAAAGACACCACCCCCACCACCAAAGCCTCCACAAAAACAATTAGTGAAATGAATAATACAGCACAAAACAGCTGTACCGAAGCAGGCTAAATACTTCTCTAGTCCAACTTCCCCTCTCCTCCAGTGGGTCAAAAGCAGCTGCTTAAGCAAGACTACAAAAACCAAGACAAGCATACAGAGATATCTCCTTCAAAAACATGGTGCCCAAGCATTTCCATACAACCCCACAAACTGGGATGAAAAGCTCTGTCCAGCTAGCCAACACTTTCTGCAGGATTCTTGGGAGCTATGCTGTATGTTACCTGAAAAGGCTTCTAACACTTTGATGGGAAATCAGTTCTACCGTAAGCATCCCCAGATGTCCTGTGTTTCTCAAAGCTCACTATTTTGCACTATTTTGGCCATTTACTTAAAGTCTGCTTTTTAAGACAAAATAAAAGAGAAGAAAAAGATGTATTCTTTTTTTACATCATTTCCTAATAGGTTCTTAGTATTTGACACAGACAGCTCTTACAATTTACTCTCATTCTAACCAAACCTTAACCAAACCTTTCACAGTAGGTTTACACAAAGACAATTTTTTAATCTGCTTTTTTGAAGTTTATTCTGTCCAAGTTTGAAGAGTTTTCTTGCATGAGACGAGGTTATGATCTTTTTTCACACCGCTGATTCATTTTGGGGAATATTGCTTAGAAAAAAAAGTAAGAACAGTTCGCTTTCTCAATTTTCTACCTACTGAAGTATCATTACTGAGTCATTAAACAGCTACATATTTCACTTGAGCTAGTAATGTTGTTGCATATAATATTACTCCTGTTCTTTTAAAACTATGCCTCGTAGTTCAGAGCTATTAATACAGTAGTACAAATCAGGTTGAGCCCTTATTCTTTTTCCTTTATTAATTTGACTTAAGCAATAATTCAAGCTTCTATATACAAACATTTGAATCAAAAAAAAAAAAAAAGGCAAAGTATTTCCATGAATAAAGCCAGAGCCTCCTTATTTTAAAAGCTTTTTTATTCTGCAAACTTCGGGGGTTTTATATTGCTGTTGTTGGAAAGCTCTATTAATGAAGCCTGCAGTGCCATGCACTGTACATGCACATAGGCACAACATGTTTTGCTACTAACCACAGAAAATTAACTGAATAGAATTGTGATTATGACTTATCAAATGTATTGCTCCTGTTAGCAACACATAAAAGAACTAAAAGAAAAAAAAACAAAACACCACCAGTCCAGAAAAGTGCTTGGATAAAACAATGCAGAAAGAAGCTAGAAGATTACATTTCTGAGTAAAAGCTATTACAACAAAACGTTGTGAAAAGGTAAACTTCCTCATACTACCAAACCACTTACAAACCTTTCACAATGTCGGGGAGCTAAAACCAAAGCAGAGCGTTACCAGTTCATCATGTGCTAGGGACGCGGGCCACTCAAGCCGTAACCAGCAGCTTCTCCTCCAAGCAGAGTAATTGCTCATCACATCACCCCTGAGCATGTTCCTCTGCTTCATCTGCAACACACCTTGGTACTTACTCAGCTTGTGACACCCAAACACCAGGTTCAGTATGCTGCCCTGGGCACACTAACACAAGATGAGAAACTACCTATTTCTGTGAATAATTTCCTTTAAGCCTTAAAAAACATTTTGTCTGCTTGAACTTTAATCCTTATGACTCTACAGTAGTGCACAAAGTCTCCTTGAAAAGTCACTCTTCCTCTGATGCAAGCCCCCAGCAGACATTTCCTACAATTTCTTCAATAAACAGACAAAGCCCCTAGTAATCAAAACAAAAGTCTCAAAAAAATCTATTTGTGGATTTCTTATTTACATACTGGATTGTATTCTCCTTTGAATCAACTGCATTTCTGAGAAATGCTAGAAAATTTTTTAAAAAAACATTTTTATGTTGCATTTTTAAAACAACCGGACACCTGTAACTTCCTGCTCTGAATGTAATCTCCAGATGAATTAGCATTTCTTTATGAAGGTGATACAGCTTGTATTGATACAGAAGCTAGTATTATGTTAAGACATGAAAGGAGAGGATGTATTTTTATCACACAGGCATCACAAATACCATCCACATATCACTCCTGGAGGCTAACTGATACTCTGTTGGAAAGCAGAGGTTAGAAGCTTAGTAAACTGTTTAGAAAAGTAATTTTGGTGGTTAAAATTCATCTTTTGAGAACACCAGTTTAAAAACCGCAAGCTGGTCATAAAATAACTTGTGATAGCAGAAAGCATATAAAGTAATTACCTCCTCTGCCTTATACATATTTTACTTTCTTTCTCAAGCAAGAAACACAGATTGTACCGAATGAATGAGATTGTTCCCAGCTCCACTGGACGCGCCTTGAATCCTTGCCATGCAATAGTTCACTGCAGACATAAAGTGAAGCAAGAGCATATTCATTAGCTCTGCAAGACCAAACAGATGCTAAAGCTTTGCTTTTAAGAAAGGCAGCTGAAGAAGGTGAATGCAAAATGGCAAGTTTTACATACCCTAAGAAACAACTAAGAATATACCTGAGATATACAATGACTTTCAGCTTAGAGAACAGCACTTATTTCACTTTCATTTCATTTTCAGCCACGAGACATGCAGTACAAAGTGCTACCTTCCCCAAGAAAAAAAAAAACACCTCGTTAAAATGTGAAAAATACTATGCTGCCAGAGCACAGTGTGCTTTCACAGCACCTTTCTCAAAACTTCAAAGAGACTTTAAAAAATAAAGACAAAAAAATTATCATCATTTATGTGCAATATTGTTAACTCCAGAGTAAGATGCACTGCCTTCTGAAATTGTAAGAGCTCCCAGTAAATATTTACACAAACAGAGCTGTACTCTACTGTCTCACCAGTTCAGGTTTTTTTCCTCGTCTCACAAGTGCTCTTACACAGGTGTCTTTTGTGTTGTGTTGTTGAGTAAATATGTTTATAAGCAAACAGGGATGCTTAATTTTCTTAAAAAGGTTCACTGATACCTCATATAGCATTTTAAAAAAAATATGTTTTACTAAGAACAATATATCTGACCACAGGACTATATAACTGAGACTCATCTCTTTGTACTATGTTGCCAGGACTGCTTCTATTAAACAGATTAAAAACCATCTCTGTCACCTAAGATGGCACACTTAAGACTTTGGCTCTAGTCCCGCAATGCTCAGCAGAGAATTCCCCTAGACTTCAGGAAGCCTTTCCAGTACACAGAGACCTGCATGTATTTTCTCCTATTGCCAGCATCCCAGCTCTTTAAAGCTGCTTAGGACATCTCAAATAGGTATGAGAACACTTCAGGATGTCACATTAAGAAACTGTAACTTCCCATAGCGTACTCTTCAGCAGGTAAGACTTTATAAAGGTAAAATTCTGTGCTAGAAGGATGTTCTGCAAAGAACAGAAAATGAAAGATGGCAGACAAAGCTCATGAAGAAACACTTCGCAAAATATCAGTATTTCTTCCACGGCCTCTGAGCCTTTAAAGCCCAAGTTTGCTTCCAAGTGCTAAGGCCCTGATATCAATGCATATTTCATGTATTGTGATTGACCAGGAAATATACTGAAAAGCGTTCAGCCAACAATGCAGCAGCTGCATAGCAAGAGAAAACACAAATCCCTTTTAATTTCACATTTACTGAACAAGTACAATACATCATCAACTAACTAGAGAGTACAGTCCAGGTCAGACAGGAATATTCAGCTACGCCAGCTATTATTATTAATATCAGGCTTATTTCAAGTCCTTCTGCTTAAAATAGACTCTGCACAGAAAGTTGTATCTCACCAAACCACAGATCTCTAGATGTTAGATGTTCCATTTATGCCAAGCATATAGGCTCCCTCTATAGTCAGGGAAGACAGAGGTTTGCACCAATCTCCAAGTCTGGCTTTGACCAGATGCTTCAATACTTAAAAGACATCTGCATCCTTCCAGTGACTACTTACGGAAGGCAGATCCTTATTTTAAGAGGACTGTATAGGTAGGCTCCTAATAAAGTCCAAATAAAGTGTCTACAGACTGGGCCAAACCTCTCATTTCTATGTAAAGTGCAAGAACACTGGCTAAATGAAAAAACCCACCACATATATGGAAATCTAGAACTAGAGTATGGACCCTTGGTGTCATTAAGCAACTTCACTTAGAACACCTATGTTAAGGTGCCCTAAGATTATGAAGTCCTGTATTCATCCTGTGGCCTCAGACAAGGATATTTCTGACTATTAATTGCAGTCCTGTGTCCATTAGACCAAAACAGGAGCCCAGCACAGCCGAATTCCACCAGACTTGTTAGGACAAACACAGCTAAATGGCCTCCTCTGGAATGGTCGCACTCAGCTTGCATATAATCCCATCCTGTCTGTGCTAAACAACCCCACCAGAACTTTTCTGCAGCAATCACAAGACACCTCTTTACAAAGAAGAAAAACGAACCAACCTAAGGCACAACAATTTTGACAGTGTCTTCCACTTTGATGCCTTAGCCTCTCCAATTGTCATCAAAAAAAGTCTCTTAGGTTAAAAAAAGAAAAAAAAAGATAGATTCAATTTATGTTTGAGACAAAAGACCACAGGTACACTTTCCTATACAGCAAGAAAAAGACTTGGGCAAAATCGCTTAACCATTTCCATAAAACACACATAAAATAAACCCAGAATAAATGGGCTGTAAATGACTGGTTCCCCCACATCACTGCTTTCCAAATTACAGTCCCCGGACTACTTTATACTGTACCAGAGGTCTTTACTTACAGTAGCTATTTTTAATTAAAGTACATTGAAAAAATTAATTGAAGTAATTAATTATTACTATTCCAGAAAGATAATATGTGGTCACAAATGGCCCAAAAAGGGACCTAAGACAATTCATAGAAAGAAGAGAAATGGTTCCAAGCCTCCCTATTAATATCTCATTGCTGCTATGAAAAAATCTCAGAAACCTCTGTCAAATTAAAAGTTACCACATTACAGAAGCAGAGGAAAGTTTAATAAAGGTGCCACCATATACACCAAGACCAACACACACTAGGAAAAAAAAAACCTCCAGTAGCATCTGATCCAATGAAGAAACAGAATTTCAGACTTAAAAGACAAATGGCAATGCTGTTCATTCCCACTGTCATAGCTCCATAGTCATAGCTCCACTGTGCTATATCCTGTACTAATATGGGCACTACATATTTCCAATGTTTTTCCTAAACTAAAACACAGAATTTGGACAAGTATTTCCTGCTCCTGGATTAACCGACAATTACCAAATATAATTCTTTTTAGCACGGTGCTTTTAACGGATGAGACAACAGGCTTTTATGTATCAAATAAACTTTATTCCTTTCTTCCAGGCAAGAAATTGCTTTGTTTGTATATGACACAAATCACAAGTTAACGTATTTTGAGACATATCAAAATGTTAAATGTTTCTTAGACTACAGAAGCAAAATTAAGATCTTACTCAGGTAAACAGACAAACACAACCACACTAACAGGAGTAACACAAAGCCACTCCAGTTCAACCAAATAATGGATTTACATTACTAAAAAAACTCAAAGAAGAATTTAACATATAGTTTCAATAAGACTTATTTGTTTGCTGTTTTGGCACTTTGGCAGAACTTAGTAGAACTTTGCCTCCAGAGTGTAATGAAGAACAGTCAGCTGCTCAGATAGCTCTTTACAAAATGTACGGGAAAATGCCTCAAGAAGACAACTGAAAAATCAGTGCCTGACAGAAGGGCTGGGATTTAAAACAAACTAGAAGGAAATACTAAGAACATCTTCAGAGTTAAGATACCTGACTAAGGACAAGATGTATGCACTTTATTTCACTCCAGGTGGAAGGTCTAAAGTTGTCTCCTAACATCAGTCCCTGAAAGAGCTCACTGTCTCCCAGGTACATTTTCTAATTCTTCTACATTTTCTATATTTCTGTATATTTTTTTTTAAACTTCAGCATTCTGCTTCTTCTGTGCTTAAATAAGGAAACAACAAGCTGCACTATAATGATATGGGAATTATTAGTAAAAATCAATGCAATTATATCCCTTGGCAAAGTAAAAATAAGTAGAATACAAGCCTGAGTCTACATGACCAAAAATATGTAAATAACTCTCAATATGTTTTTTAAAATATTACGGTTGAAAAGTTATCACCTTGTAAAAGCTACAACAGCCAATCTGTGAGTACAAAGAAAATGGAAAACATCTACTGAGGAGTGACAGGAATAGAAAATGTTGTAGTATTTTCTCTTAACATGATGACATAGTATCCACAAGGTCAGTATGGCAAGTTAAAGCTTGCCATGTTTGGGACCGAGGAAGCAGACTCAAAACTTAGTGAATAATTTCAGACTCGCAGAAGACTCTCTAAATGACCTCTCACAAAGACTCCATGAAACAGCAATGTGGAATCTCAACCTCTTACATAGTTCATTCACAGCACAAACCAGCTCCCTCTGCATTCATACACCAGTTTGACCATGCTCACTCAAGCTGCAAGATCTACATCTATTGTTTCTGCTTCCTAGCATAGTCAAGTATACATTTATTAAAAGTCCATCAAATTATTTCTTGAGGGATGAATTCTAGTTCTACTACAAATCAATAACAAAAAAGTCCAGCTATTTCACTACTATCAAGTTATTAAAAAAAAAAAAAAAAAACCAAACCAAAAGCAGGTGGACTTTCTAATGCTACTATATCTTACAAAGTTTTTAGTTTACTGTCACTTGAACATTCATACTAATGGGAAAAAAATAAGGAAAGATCTGGACTAGAAATTACAGTGCTGAAATACATTGGTGCATTTGCATCTGGAAATCATCCCATTGGCTAACATTCAACAACTGAGTACTACCCATTTATTTATTTAGAACCCATGCAGTCTACTATATGTTTATTTAGAACACACCAGTTATTGTTAAAGTTAAAAGCCCATCTTGACAGGATTTTCATTTGATATTTAGAGATTAAAACTGAATCCTAACTATTGTCAACAATACCCAAATGAAAGCAGTATTATCCCAGCACTCATTTGTGCACGCTTGAATCTCTCACTGGTATTTGTGAGAGTTAACGGCTAGACTATTGGGATTATGAAGTTGTAAGTACTGACCATATTAAGTTTCCTTAAATATTCTGTGCCTCAGGATCATATAGATAAATATATGTTTATTCCTAATGCTTATCCACATAGTCATTTCTCCATGTTTGTTAAACTCATGAGTGCTAATTCTGTAACTTGACTATTGAGGGAATTATGTACCTTGCATTAAGTTACACAAGTTTGATTCCAAATCTGAACATAAGTGTTCCAAATTTTATACTAGATTAAAACTAATTAGTTTTAAATAATTGTATTATAAAGTGACTTTTCATACCTCACAAACAACTTCAATATTAATCACCATCACAAATCTTTATCAATAGTTTCTGTACAAGATTGTTACAAGAAAAGCACAAAACTTTTTTTTGCTATGTTAAAGAAACAGTATTATTACAGCTATATTTCATTAATTTTGGCAGAAATAATTGCTCAGGACTGAAACTTGTTATAACAGATGCAAGTTCACCCTCCTAAAAACTTTTCCAAATGTTTACATTGTAAAAACGGATGTTACAAAACAACCCAGTGCAACTGCCTTACAGGAGAATTTTGCCTCCACCTTCCAGATACAGATCTCATAATTCCCCTCCCAAGAAGTGTTTTTTGGGTATCACAGAAAATTTTGGTTCAACACGTCACCTGACATTTGGTCTGCCTTTTAAAGTAAACAAAAACCACTTGCTGGAGTTTTTGAAAAATATCAGTATCAGATAAACTGGTAAAAAGACTACAGAACAAATTCACAACATAACTTCAATAATTGGAGCACTGGAGAGACCCTGGTAGCTGAAGCAGTCAACTTGGTGATGTGAAGGGGCTTTGCATTAACTATAAGACTGATGAGGTTTGCACCCGTCTGACAGTTCTATTCTTATTTCTTTTAAATAATGCTAAAATGTAGCATTACCAGTTACTGCAAGTAACTTTTATAGCCTCAGTTATCTCCATCAGTGAAGACAGACTAAGCCAGCATCAATTTTGTTTTCTTGTTCTTGAGCAAGTGTTCAACACTACTCTTTCTCTACATAAGAGTTAAGGCTAACTCTCCCGCAAAAGATGGTCAGATGTATTGTTGAGTCAGACGTCTGGTGAGCAAAAGCCTAGATCCAAAGGAAAAAAAAAAGTCTTCTGAATTCTCATTCCATATGTTATTTTGACAATGCCACCCACTTTAATAAGGGGTTAAACTGGATATTAGGACTGTCTTAAACACTGTTTTAAAATAATATACTGCCTGGGAGGACACAATGCAAGAGGCAAATCTAAAACTGCTTAGATCTTATTTCATTGACATGATTTAACCACTGTTGCTGGAATGATTTATTGATTTGTGTTTGATTTAAAGAAGCAAAAACCTCTGCCTCAAGTCTCACAGAATTGTTCTTCATCTACTTTAAACTGTCTGTGAAACAGATTTGGAAATTGAAATCAAATTAAACAATGAGTATCATACCTTATACTCATCATCATGGCACATATCAAATTTTATTAAAGCATCATTTGGAAAAGCTTGGAAAACTCACCACCATGCTCTACTGTTTCTAAGAAACTTCTGCTGTTTCTGATATCCGCAAGTTTGCTGTTTTGGCATCACACTAAAGCCCCAGTGCCTCCATTTCTGACCCCTTCAAACAAAAACAAGCTGCTCAACAATGTCTAATCCATGCATCATGTAATCCTGCTTAATACTCTACAAACTCTGGGTAATATTTGGGTAGTTTTTAAATTTAGCAAAGAACATCCTGGCCTACTTGAAAGATACCTTCGCCTTGGGCAGCGTCTCCTAGAAACATTGCCCACACTCATTTCAAACAAGAAAAACAAACACACATGAAGGCATAAGAGAAATGAACAAAAGAAAAAAATAAGAGATCCTGGTCTAATGACATAATAAAAGCATATAATATTACACATCAAATGACTGAAATGGGAATGTATTCTGCAAGGACCAAACACACCACCCATAAGCAATTAAGGAGACATTCTAACTTGTTAACACCGCTTTGGCCCCATTTAATAGCACAAGCCGGAGCCCTGGGCAAGTACACCCGAGCCCCTGCTTCCAGCAAGGGCAGACTCTGCTGCAGAGGACTGTGGCATGGCCAGCAAAATCACATAAGCGTTCCTCCCACCAACACAGAGCTATTAAATAGAAAGTCAGCTATCACTCTGTCAAAGAAGGAGAAAATCCCTTCTTTGAGACATCAGACGCTTTCTGCAGCATCATTATCTTAAAAGTGGCTCGCGTTGCAAACGCTTCCAAAGAGATCTAAATTTAATTCCGTTATAATTCTTCAGTATATCGTCCTGACTGTTCTTCCTAAGATCTCTCAGACCCTCACTGAAGGACAAATATGTTCCGATTTTTTTTTTGGCTGTCAGTCAGCCAGTCTCCAATCATTAGCCTCTTGTCAACAGCGATGCTGGGGTAGATTACTAGTGCACAGTGCTTGTCATGGCAGGTGCATGGCCCTGGGGCTGCCATCTGCCAGGAAGGAAGTGTTCTCCTCTAGGATGCTGAGGAGATTGACAAATAATGTAAACAAAACACTGAATCATTCCTAATCTATGGAATCAAGCTATTGCATTACTCTTCTGTAACATAGATGTTACCATCAGAGGTGGGGGCTTAGATCTGGGGCTTGGGTTGTTTTTTTATCTCTTAACTATTTCTGTGATTGATTTACTAAGATAAAAACACATTCAGAAATAACTTAATTAACTGAGACAGGCAAATCTGGATTTGAAAACAAACAAACAAAAAAGCCCAGTATCAAAGATGTTTATTTTGTAAAGTATTTCCCCACTGTTAACTTGTAATGTGCCTCTTTCCAGAGTGTATTGCTCTTCACTCTGGACAAGAACTGGACTTTTTTAATCACTATTTTTTTACACACCTATACACAATTTTGGGCCAACATTACAAAGAAAAAAATGAGAACAATTGTTCTGAAAAAAAATTTTGAAAGTAAAAAAAAAACTGGATAGTAACAGAACTCCAAGTATGGTCTTTGATCTTTTTAGTCAATTTCCAAAGGGATTCCTTATGATCACACTGAAAATCTTTCCTAAAGACTGCTTCGTTTAGTGGTCCTTTTTCACCTCAGCTACCAAGCAATAGTACAAGTCCATGCAAACATGCATGCACTTACCAGACTAGTCGCTGCCATCACACCTATTCTTCAGGAAAGTTATTAATTACTGTCTAACTGGCAACAGAGCGGAGATTGCACGCTACTGCTGCCTTTGAGCAAGCCTCAAATGTTAGTGTCAGCATTGTAACGCTCCATGAAGTGTTTTCTAGGTGAGCCTCTATAAAGACATAAGCAATCTTTACATTGATTTCTCTAAGTTTTTTAATACCTAAGCCTTCAAAGCTTGCTTTAAATACAAATACAACCCTACAACTAAGGGATTCATCCTACCTAAATCAGTGCGCAAACTGCAAATACAATCGAAACCAGTAATCCTGGTTTCCTCTATAGCTGACAGAGATGCAGGGGAAAATTCGTGCTACTTTATAACTTATATTTGAAAGACACAGGAGCAGTCACCCTTGCTGTCTCTGTTTATTGCTGCTGGCTCTTGGGAACACTTGGTGGACTGACTAATCCAAGACGCCTGCATGCTGCATAGCTAAAGGCAGTTGAGACACAAACAAACAAACAAGCAAACAAACAAAAACCAAACAACAACAAAAGTTTTCCTTTGGAAAAGCTGCAGGAGGAAAAATGGTCTTTTTAACAACTGGCAACAAGGGAACTACTTAGCTCAACTTGGTTTTTCAAGGCTGCCACTCTTGACCCCCTACATACACACACACAAAAACTTTAAAAATAACTACATGCCAGACAACACACACACAAACAAAACATATCTGAACTTGGGGTCACTACACTACTCAAAGGATGCTACTGATTTCCATGTATACACAGATCGCTTCTAAGCAAACGTAAGAAACTACAATAAAAAGAGTTGGGAAACCCTCGTAATTACATGCCCTAATTTATCAAATAGTCACTATACTGACCTTAAATTGCTATTGCACACACTGCACCAACATAACATTAAAACTTCCACAAACTCTGCTGAAGTATTCACCAGTAATACACAACACACCTAGACACAAAGAGGAAACATACGGTCGACTGGTACAAAAGCATACTACACCTCAACAAATTGGGAAAAAAAAGACCCCAGATATTGCCATTTCTTTATGTATTTATTATTTTAAAAAGAAACATATTAATGGTGCTTCGGAGAAAACTTGGTATGAACAGAAAATACCTGGATGTACCTAGGTTGCCACTTAACTGCTAAATAGGCAGGGAAGTTAGATTACATGCACTAATGCTAGCTTGATTTTTCTGTGGATGCTTGCTGTGTTTCAACTTTTAAACCACTTCAGCATTCCAGTGTAATTAATGTCATTTAAAAATAATAGTAAATCAAGTGTAAAGAAAACCATATTATTCTCGCCTTATTAAAAAAAAACCCACCATATAAAACATGTTCTAATACTCTTTCTGTTCAAATATTCCTTTATCCAGTTTACTTACAAGCGAATGTTAGTCTCTGCAGCTATCTTGAAAGAAATCAAGTAATCAGAAACAATCATCAACCTAAGCATTTCCTCTGCCTTGAGCAATGACTGTACTGGTTCATTTTAGAACAAACCCACCATTCAACTTGGTCTATAACAATTTATCTTAAAGGACTCAAAGTAACCATGACTATGAGCAGTACAGCTACACACAAAGTATAAAGTAAAATAGAAGTCTAATAGATGCAATGCATTTTAATATTCTATCTGCTTGTAAAAAGGTGACATCCGTACAATCAATGTAATTTAAAATATCAGAGGCTTAATTTAATGTTAGATAACTTCAGTTTACATTTTGTGTTTTGCGAATGGCATGATAGTTTCAGACCTAACCATTTTAGTTTGGTCAGCTGTAAAATGCAATCTGAGAGACAAGAAGTGAATTTCTACAGGTTACAAAAGAAAACCTCAATTTTTTAATTCTAAGTGTGAGAGGTTAAAAAAACCAACTGTGTAAGGTATTAAAAGTAGTTCAGTTCTTTCTGCTGTTGTTTTTTATGTTCTCACAGAACCTACCAGTAAGAGAAACTACAACTAATTTATTCAGAAAATGACTTAAGATGTATAGATTTCTAACGCAGCGTATTGTTAAGTTTTTAATAAGTCATTTTAAAATTAATACAAGTTTTGTTAAAGAGACACATTCTCATGCTGCTCTGAGAACCAAAACTCTATGGCAGTTGGCATATTAGAAGGGAGAAAAAAAAAAAAAAAAAAAGAAAAAAAAAAAAAAAAAAAAAAAAAAAAAAAAAAAAAAAAAGGTCATTGTGCAAAGCAGTCCCAAAGAAAAATGAAACAAGAGTTATGTCTTCGGTAATCTAAAATGCCATTAGAAAGACACAGGAAGAGATTTCTTAAGATAGGCTTTTTATTGTTTAGGTGCAATCATAAAACTCTCACAAAAGTAAGAGCTAACTAACAAGGCAGGAGGGGGAGGTCATTATCAAAAAATCACCTTATTACGATCTTAAGTAGATGCATTACAGATTATGACTTCTTTAAATAAATCAAGACAAAAACTAACACAGGAGGAAAACAATCCTCAGGGTTTTTTTGCACCATTACACATAGTATCTGTTCAATTTCAGAAAACTAGACCAACTACTAGAAATATTTACAAGTTACACAACATTTTGTTAACAGAAAAGAAAACAAAATTAAACATAACCCACCCAAGCCTGGTGTTCTCCATTAAGCAAAATTCCCTATTACACACCCACCAAATTTAATGGGAATTTTACTCAACAATTTCAGGATCACACACAAAGGGTGAAATCTTAACCCCAACAAAATAGAGATAAAACTCCCATTTGACTTCAATAGAACTAAGATCCACCACAAAAAGTCACAGTTAATGGGTGTAATCTGTCATAAATACAGTAGAATAAATAATTTACACTATATGAGGAAAAAAGAGTGTAAATGTCTCCATAAATAATGAAAACCATGCACAGTTCATACGTTTTTAAGCAAAAAAAGCAGTCATAATTCAAGAACAAAGGCTAATTATCAGCAAGTAACAAGTTTCAACCAACCAGTAAGAGTATTATTTTATTTACACATCAGATGAAGGCAAGTGTTTTTTTAATTCTTAAATATTTGCACACTTTCAGAACACAGTAAAACTAAACGAACCGATAATTTCACGCAACCTTGTAATTCTTCTGTTTTGACAGCAGTTGGGCATGCACTCGCTTGCTCTTGCCACAGGATAATGTGGACAGCTTTCCAAAAGCACAGGACTCCCTACAGCAGAGCCAAGTTACTGATAGCAGAGATACAAGCTACACATGAAAACCAGCCACCTTTAAATGACACAAATAATTTCCCTCGAAACACTTATCCACGCGAAAACACATGTACTGCTACAGACCCTCAGGAAGAATTCAAACTGTTTTTTCACATGTATTTTACACAAATCCAAAGAGTAATTTACAGAGAAGGTAATTACAAGGAGCTTGTTTATATACTCTCTATCTCTTGAGATTCTTCTTTTCTACATATTAAATATATTCTCCATTGTTTTAAAATTGCTAGAAACTTCTCATGGTTTTTGAAGAAGACTTGACAAAATAAAGCTTCTCACTTTAATAATACAGTTAAAAGCAACATTTGAAAAAAGTGCAAACAACTAAGTAAACAATGCCTATTATATATGTTATCTCTTGTGCAAACCATTAGTTTTTTACAAAATTAGATTCTCTCAAATCTATTGGAATTACTACTGTGTTAAAATATTCTCGCTTATACTCAAAATGAAGTTTTCTTTAAATTGCACACGTGTTTCTCTGTAAAACATTATATTCTCAGTAGTGTCCCAAATCACAATGTTTGAAATTCAAATACACTGGCACAATACTTGGTGATCTTCTTAAACCAGGGCAGAAGTCACTCCATAAACAAACTTTGGTGTGAAATCCCAACAAAAACCAAAAGAGAATACGAAATTTACATAAGTTAATAACTTGATTCAACTTACACCGATAAAAGCCCTTTGTGATATATTTCTCCTTCCCCATGCTTTTCCAGTTTGCCTGATGCAAGTGCAATTAACCCCAAACCCCGTTTTTAGTACCTAACCCTGCATGCTCCTGACTGATGATGCTCGTGTGAGGTTTTTCCTTACCGCCTTGGCCTGATATTGGCTGCAGTCACCCCCGGACCCCCCAACCCTGTGTGCACGCCTCTCAGGGAAGTGGGGTGGTGGAGGAGACAGCTCTTGCCTCCTACAGAGAGACGATATCTCAACCAAGCTTCCCCACACCACTTCTCCATGTGCTCCACGTTTAAAAGCTTACAAGGAAAGAGGACAAATAAATACGTATGCAGATTAAATATTAAAATAAGGCGAGCCCATAACCACCCTTAGACAAATCCAGNTTAGGGTCAGCAGTTTGGGGAATGTTGTGGAAATAGCTCTTTCCCAACACGGGGCATGGTTTGCAGTTGGGGCTGTAGGTGGCTCAAGGAAAGCTCCTCGCTTCTGTGAAACATGAATTTGCCAAGTTTTGGGGCGCGACCCCCCCGGCGGGCCCGGGCGGAGCCCCGGGGGGGGGGGTCCCGAAAACGACCCCAGCAAAACTAAGAGCAGCAGACATTAAATAAGGCTCAGCCCTCAGCCCCTCCAGGCATTCAGACTAAAGCGTTCATCCTTTCAAACTCTGACATCGCATTCAACCATCCTCTCGTCTTAATTAGGCGCAAAGCTTGCTCTGCAAACGGCGGGTCT
Source organism: Syrrhaptes paradoxus (assembly GCA_013400615.1). Lineage (NCBI taxonomy): Eukaryota > Metazoa > Chordata > Aves > Pterocliformes > Pteroclidae > Syrrhaptes > Syrrhaptes paradoxus. The sequence continues at coordinate 100,019 of VZTO01026645.1, forward strand.
CTCTCATCTTTTCCGTCTTCCTGTCCTTCCCATCAAAAGAGAAAATATTTTCTTCTTCAAAATCAACTAGCTGCTAAGAAAACAGAAGAAAAAAAAAAACNAGCTCTTGCCTCCTACAGAGAGAGGATATCTCAACCAAGCTTCCCCACACCACTTCTCCATGTGCTCCACGTTTAAAAGCTTACAAGGAAAGAGGACAAATAAATACGTATGCAGATCAAATATTAAAATAAGGCAAGCCCATAACCACCCTTAGACAAATCCAGAGCAGAACTGAGCCCTCTCCCCTGTACGTCGTGTACCAAATTAACAACAAATACGTTTACTGCGTTATCCTTTTGTTTAGTGGATGGGAAGGACAGCAGTCAGTTCCCCTTGCTTATTTGCTCTTTCATTCCTGCTTTTCTCCTGGATGGTAACGGCGCTCCCCACTCCCATCCACTCCAGGTTTTCTCGGTAACTGCTGCCCGCTCCCCTCCCCCTGCCCGCCCCNCCCCAGCAAAACTAAGAGCAGCAGACATTAAATAAGGCTCAGCCCTCAGCCCCTCCAGGCATTCAGACTAAAGCGTTCATCCTTTCAAACTCTGACATCGCATTCAACCATCCTCTCGTCTTAATTAGGCGCAAAGCTTGCTCTGCAAACGGCGGGTCTCTCTCATCTTTTCCGTCTTCCTGTCCTTCCCATCAAAAGAGAAAATATTTTCTTCTTCAAAATCAACTAGCTGCTAAGAAAACAGAAGAAAAAAAAAAACTGCAAGTGGCTCTTACAAACTGTCGCTGTTTTGCTTATTATCGATGACCCCAATCAGCCCTGTGAACACAGAAGCGACACTTATTCACCTCCAAGCAACTATTTTTATGCGGTGTGTGCCGTTTCACCTAGTAGACCCATAAACGTATATTACAGCTATATACGCATACGGGTTTAAAGTACCTGGTCTTGCATAAATTCAAGAGCAAAGAGAATCCCTGTGGTGTCTCATTATTAACTTTCAATCCTTGACAGACTGGCTGTTCTCTGCCCCCCCTCGACCAGCCCCCAATTGCGTAGAACCCCTCACTTGCTAAGAGGGGGCGGGTCGCTATATGGGGGGAGTAGGGGAGGGGGTATTTCTTTGTTTCCTTATTTTTTTTTTTAATAGCATAACTAGCACCTCAACAAAGGAACAGCTACATAATTAAAACCGAAATTCTCTCTCACCCTAAGTTTCAGATTTCTTCGGTTTGCTTTTGTCTTTGAATGCCCCGCATTTGCAATCCATATAAAAGCCAGCCGGCCAACTGGTCATCCACGCTGGGACTGAGCCGCCAGCTGGAACCTAGTTACACACCACCACAGGGTGGGCCTTGAAGTGAAATGTGCGATACAACATGCAACAGCTCATGCATATAGTGACTTCTGGAAAGAATTTTTTTAAGTTCACATTCCATGCTCACCATGATTTACTTGTAAACTTTTGCAAGAGATAAGTTATTTCAAAACCAAGATATTAAATTTATCCTTCTCATTTTGGTATGATTGACCTTCCCAACTCGACAGCAAAGGATTTTTTTGTAATCTCATGTTCTCAGTCCAACAATCCGGTTTTTTAACTCAATCATTTTACATTTTTAAATAGTATTTAGGAGCTGTATTAAAATAAACTATTTTGGTCACATTTTCCAAACGCTTTCCAAATCTTACATAAGAAAACTCTTAAGTACAGCCCAAACATAGTAACGGTGTAAACATTAGCTTCTATTGGGGTACCCAGAAGTATACATTCATAATAATAGCACAGCAGAATCCAAACATGAAGAAATATCCTAAAATTAAACTTTTTCTCATACAAACAGCAGCGAGTTCCTCCAAGCCTGTTTGGGGAAAAAGAGATTTTTTACGAAAGCAAGGAGGGATAGTGCTCTACCTGACAAAACACAACCCCGTGGTGAGAAACAAACACCAAGCACTAACACGCGTGGCAGGCACTGTCAGAGCTACTCACCTTTCACAGCACTTGCTTCTTTCAGGTTATGAGACAGAAAGTCTATGCTGGCATAGGCGCTCATCTCCACTCCATTGATGCCCCCGTTTAGGACATGCCTGGCTTTTGACCTGGCTTTGTCACAGTTTGCCAGGGTCCCATCCACCACGTCGATGGCAATGTAGTTGAGGCCATTCTGGAAGCCAGCTGAGGTCTCCCGGCACATAGGGCTGCTACCCTGTTCCTCCTCCAGGCCTTCACTTTTCCTGAGGGACACGTTCTCCACCGAGGCTGAGTTGTGCCTTTTGGGGTTGTGTGCGAAGGAGGGGGACACAGGGGTCACAGTGGTAGTGGAGGAGAAAGTTTCCGAGCTGTGCCTCCTGCGCCCCTGGGGATCTGCCCGGATGACCTTGGCCCCCCGGTTCGGGTCTGGGGGAGGGTTGGAGAGAATGAAAGCCTCCACCCCAGAGAGGGTGAGCCTCTTCACCCCAGCCGTGGGGCTGGTGACCCGGGCACTTTCTGGCTTCTGAACGATGGGTTGGGGTGGGGTGGTGGCCATACAAAAGGTCATCTGGGTGTAATCCCCACTGTCGGATGGGCTGGATGAACAAGCCACCCCGACACTCGCCTTCAAGTAGCGCCCGTCGGGCTGGCTGGTGCTGGAGGAAGAGCCTGGAGAGAACGCTTCCAGGGAGCCCACCGAGACCGTGCCTGACTGGGAGGGTGACTGTGACCCGAAGTCAATGTTCATGTAGTCAGAGAGAGGGGAGCGCCTCTGCCCCGTGCCTGAGCCCAGGGAGGAGGCTGGGCTGTCGGCAGGCAGTGAGGGAGGAGAATAGACGGCAGCATCCCCAAAGTCAATGTTTATGTATTCACCAGGGCTCTTGGGCTCGGGCAGCAGAGGGTGCTCGTTCATGCTGGGCAGCATTGTCCGCAAGGTCTCCAAAGAGAGGCGACTGGGCCGGGCAACCCGCTGGCACCTCTGGCTCAGGAAGCTCTCAGTCCGGCTGTGCCGCAGGGGTGAAGGCACCGTGTGGCTGGAAGGGGCGAAGGTGCTGGCGGGTGACTGGCCCGCTCTGCATATCACCTCCTCTGGGATCATCCTGCCCGGGGAGTTCATGAAGACGTACTGGTCACTGTCCTTTGCCAGGCCCTGGCTCTTGTAGGAGCGGGGTAAGGAGCTGTACGAATAGCAGCTGGGCTTGGGGGGCTCGCTGGATCCATGCCCCGAAGGGGCAAAAAAGAAGTCGGGGGGGGTGAGGGAGGGAGCCTGGGACCCATGCTGGGGGTCCCGAGGGGACATATTGATATAGTCACTGTTACTCAGCCTCCCATCCGAGCTCTCCACGGACAGCTTGGAGCCACACCACATCCGCATGTACCCGCTATCATCAGGGGAGCTCTCCCCGGGTGAGCTGGTCTTGTAGCTGCTCCCGTTCCCAGGGGACCCACCATTCACCCCTGCCCTGGGCTGCAGGATCTGTTTGGGGGCAGACACACTGGTGGGGCTCATGGGCATGTAGTCATCGCTACCCCGGCTTCCCGGCCCTAAGGCTGCAGCCACGCCGGGGGTCATGGGCATGTAGCCATCATCATCTCCCCCCCCTCCTCCTCCTGCCCCTGCCGGTGGCCCCAGGTTGGTGCTGCTGCTACCGGAGCTGCGGTGAGAGCCAATCTCAATGTCCCCATAGTCCTCGGGGTATGGGGTGTAGGTCACTTTGGGGGAAGCCCCGGCTTGGCAGGAGGGGAAGAGGCGGCCAGCGCTGCCAGCGAAGGTGGCACGCATCAGCGTGTACTCGTCGAGGGAGGCGGAGGAGACCTGCGGCGGGGCGGGCCGCTGCCGGCACGGGGTGGTCAGGGAGTAGGTCCTTTTCCGATGGCCCCGGTCAGCCCCGGCGTCGGGACAGGGCCGGTAGCAGAGGCGGCCGCTCGGGGGCCGCTCCATCGCCATGTAGCCGTAGAGGTCGGTGCCGCCCCCGGGGTCCCGCACCGGGGGGGTCTCGGCCACGGACTCGGGGGTATTGCTGCGGTTGCTGGCGGTGGAGGAGGAGGAGAAGGGCCGTAGGTCGCCGCCCGGGCTGGAGCCATACTCGTCGAAGGACATGAAACCGGCGTCACTGGGGGAGCCGGAGACGGAGGCACTGCCGCTGGACGGGCGCTGCGGGTGATGCGGGTGGGCAGGCTCGGAGCCGAGGCCGCTGCTGGAGAGGCTGATGGGGCTAGTGGCGGAGGGGGGCGAGTGGGAGGCTGGCATGGACATGGAGCGGCTGCTCTGCAGGCCACCGCCGCCGGTTAGCACCGGCAGCAGCTTTCCCGCCTGCCGGCCCCCGCCGCCGCCACTGCTAAGCGTGTGCGAGCGGCTGAGGGGCGTCCGCACGGGGCCCGGGCTCATGGGGCTGCCGGCAACCGAGCCCACCCGGCAGCCGTCACCCTCGCTGGCCGTCCGCACCCGGCACGGCGCGCACTTGGTGGTGCCGGTGCCGGCGGCCAGGCTGTCGGTGCGGGAGCGGCGGAGGAGGCCGGTCTGGCTGGGAGGCAGGTTGACCAGGTGGTGGTGCCGGCGGCCGGGCACGGTGATGGGGTGGGTGGCTGAGGCGCCGCAGCCGCCGGGCCCGGCGGCCCCCCCGGAGGAAGAAGAGGAGGAGGACTGGCTCTTGCTGCGGGGCCGGAACTCGGACAGCTCCTTCAGCGCCTTCATGGCTTCCAGGATGGTTTCGTGGATGTTCTGGGCCACCACCGAGTCGTCCGCCTGCATCCAGAGCTCGCCGGGGCCGGTGGCAGCCGAGCGCCCCACCTCGATGAAGAAGAAGCTGTCGGAGTGGCCGCAGCGGCGGATGTTCATCAGCTGCAGCGTGACCGAGGGCAGTTCGCAGTTGAGGCGCACGAAGCCGATGGTGCGGGCCGAGAGGCAGAGCCGGTGGACGCCGGTGAGGTTTTTGCTCTGCCCCAAACCTTTGGGCTTCAGCGTCACCTGCCAGACCTCCCGGTAGGCAGCGGAGGCCGGGGTGATCAGCCCGTAGTTGAGGTCCTCGCCGGCGGCGGCCAGGGAGGCGGCGGCGGCACTGCAGGAGGCGGAGAAGGGGGAGGCGAGGTGGCGGTGGGGGGACCCGTGGCAGGCCGCCTTGCCCTCGTTGAGCAGGTCGGTGAGAGCCCGGTACCAGCCCTCCTGCTCCTGCTCGTTCTCGGCCGCCACGGCAAAGTACTCGTCCTTGGTGTAGAGGGCGATGAGGTACTTGTGCTTGGCGTCCGCCCGCTTGTTGATGTTGAGGCAGGAGTCCAGGGCGATCACCCGCTTGGGAGCCCCGGACTTGTTCCTCCATTTCTTCTCGCTCTCGTAGTACTCCAGCCGGGCTCCCCCCGCTCCCGCCGCCTCCTCCCCGCCGCCCGGGCCCCGCAGGACGAAGAAGCGCTTGTGTCCGTGCTTCTGCTTGCGCAGGTACCCGCACTTCCTCACGCCCTGGTTGTTGTTGTTGTTGTTGTTCAGGTTGGGGCCGGGCGGGGAGCTCAAGGGGGGCAGCAGCCCCAACACGGCGGGGCTCGCCATCCCCGACCCCACGGCGGGACCGCCGCCCGGCTCCTCTCGCTGCCGCCTCCGCCGAGCGGCACTGGCGGCCGAGCGCCGCGGGGAAAAAAAAAAAAAAAAACAAAAAGCGGAGGGGACGCGGGTAAAATAAAGTTATTCCTCCGTAGGGAGAACGCGGCTGCCCGGAGCCGCAGCGGGGTCCTCCGCCGTCGCCTCTAAGCAGCTGGTGCAGCTGGTGCTGCCGGTGCCCCCCCGGTGTCCTCCCCGGCTCGGGTACCGGCGGCGCCGCAGCCGCTCCCCGGCCACTGCTGGTGGTGGTGCCGCCGCGACTGGTGCCGGCGCCGGCGGGAGTTTCGCCGTAAGTAACACATCGCGCACCGAGTGCCCCAACTAAAGAGCAAAACAACACGTGACCGCCGCCTTACCGAGACGCTCACACACCGAGACGGGGCGGAGCTCGGCCGCCGCCGGCACCGCCCTGCATTGGCCGCCGCGCGGCGCGAAGGACAGCACCTCCCGCCAATAGGGCAGCGGGGCGGGGCCTCGGGTGCGAGGCGGCGCTACACCATTCGGTAGCTGGCGCCTCGCTCCCCGCCCCTCTTCCGCCCCTCCGCGGTGGGCACGTTCCCGCCCACAGGCTCCGGCCCCCCTCAGGCGCAACAGGACCCGCCTCGCTCGGCCTCCCCCCCGCCGCTGCCCTCGGCGCACACAGCCCGGGGTGTGCTGGGGGCGCGGGCACGGCGGCGAACGCCAGGCGTGACGGCGAGCCCCGGTGCTGGCCCTCGCCATCCATCCTGGCCCCGGCGGGCGGGAGATGGGGAGGGCATCGGCGGAGCTAGCCGCGGCCGTCAGGTGCTGCCGCGGCCCCCCCCCCAGCGCGGAGCTTCCGGGCGTGCGTGTGCGCCAGCCTCCCCCCCCCCCCTACGCGCCGTAATTTCGCTCCCCCGCCCCGAAACACTCGGGGGAGCCACCGTCCCCCACCGCCCGCCTCTCCTCACGGGTTAGGGCTGCTGCCGCCCCCCCCCAGCGGCTATTCACGTGCGGCGAGGAAATGCCACCGGGGGGGGCAATTAAATAAATCAATTTATCCGGCCGTTTCGTCTCCGCGGTGAATAAGGGCAGCGTCCGCGCTTCGTCTGGAAGCTAACCCGGAGTATCACAGCCCGGCAATTAAGTAACGAGCGGGGGGAGCGCCCCAGCGCCCCTGTACGCGGTGTGCGGGGTCTCCGCGGGTCCCTCCCGCGGGGCGGGGACTCAGGGCGGGAGGGGGGCGAGGTGTCTCGCTTGTTTACCGGGGACCGAGGCGTTAGTCACCGCGCNTGGCCGCGGCAGCCAGGGGCTGCGGGGCCCCCCCCCCCGCCCCGAGATTCCGGGGGGGCCTGTTCGCCCGCCCCCCCCCCCCCCCAGCACACCCACACACACGCGTGTGTGCGTCAGCCCTCCTCGCACACGCACGCACGGCGACAGCCCTCCCCTCTCCCCCCGTACGCGCACTCCTCCACCTGGTGTGTCAGCCCGCGCCCGCGCGTGCCCCCGCGCTCCCCGCCGCCCCCCTCCCCCTACGCGCCGTAATTTCGCTCCCCCGCCCCGAAACACTCGGGGGAGCCACCGTCCCCCACCGCCCGCCTCTCCCCACGGGTTAGGGCTGCTGCCGCCCCCCCCTACCCCCCAGCGGCTATTCACGGGGGGCGAGGAAATGCCACCGGGGGGGGCAATTAAATAAATCAATTTATCCGGCCGTTTCGTCTCCGCGGTGAATAAGGGCAGCGTCCGCGCTTCGTCTGGAAGCGAACCCGGGGGATCACAGCCCGGCAATTAAATAACGAGCGGGGGGAGCGCCCCAGCGCCCCTGTACGCGGTGTGCGGGGTCTCCGCGGGTCCCTCCCGCGGGGCGGGGACTCAGGGCGGGAGGGGGGCGAGGTGTCTCGCTTGTTTACCGGGGACCGAGGCGTTAGTCACCGCGCCCGGGGATCAATGGGCGCCTTTTTCTCTCCCTGCAGCAGGAGGGAGGTGAATGGCGGAGGGGAGGGGGCGCGACTCACCGCCGCGCGGCGGGCATGGGGCCCCGGCCGGGGTGGGCGGTGGGAGGGGGGCGGGGGGCTCGCCAGTCCCCATGTTCCCGTCAGCGGCGGGAACGGGGGAAGGAAGGGGGAGCGCTGGGGGCCCGGGAGGGGTGCTACAAGGCGGGGATGCCCGGCTATTGCCTTCCCCCCCCCCCCCCCTCAGTGAGGCCAGCGGCAGCTCCCCGCGCAGCGTGGTGCGGGGAGGGCAGCGGTAATAAAAGTCGGAGGATGAAGGGAAAAGGCTGTACGGAAAAACGTCCAGCCCAGCCTGTTTCTAATCACCGCCACATCTCCCGCCCCGAGAGCGGCGGGGGGAGCCTGCCCTTGCACATGCCCGGGAGGAAAAGTGAGGCTGGGGTCACGCAAACATCCCCCCGCCCTCGCCGTTCTCTTCCCCCGAATGCCGTCGGGATACGCTTTCATTTGTCGGCCTACGACGAAGTTGAAGCAGCCAGATTTGCGTGTAAAGCCGAGGGGGGAAAAATAATAAAAAAAATCGAAAAGAAAAAAGGGAAAAAAAAGACGAAAGTGATGCGGCGCCTCCCGCCGCGGGGCCGTGGCCAGGGGCGGGCGCTCCCCGTGTTCCCGGCGGCGGGGCCGCCCGCAGCCCGCACGTACCGCAGCCACCGGCGGGCGCTCGGCTCGGCTCGGCTCCCTCCTGCCCGAAATTCTCCGCGGTTTGGGTCATAATAACCCATTTAGAAATCAACAGCTGTAACTTGGAGGAAGGGGGGGGGGTGATTGGAAAAGACCACTTCACTGTAAATACCGGTACGCTGCGATAAAGCAGCTTTTGGAGAAAGACCTTTCGTCTTACGGGAAAATATTAACAGTTACATACAAGGTAGCAGTTACCTGGTTTTGTTTTGATGGGTTTTTTTTTTTTTAAGGGGGGCGCGGGGGGAGGGAAGTAATCGGAGATCTGAGGCACCGACCTCTCCACAGGAGCAAGAGAAGAGAGCCTGCAATGTGCAGCTGATTGAGTGGGTAACCTTGGGCAAGGTACCTGTGCCCTCTCTGTGCCTGTGGGACTCCTCACAGGAAATGGTGCTTACAGTCTTTACTGTCCTGGTAATGTTCTTTGATTTCCGTATCCGGAAAAATGCATAGAATTGGTAACTGTAAATTTAGATTCTACGTAATTGTTGCATAACAGGTCTCAATGAGGAAAGTTTCATACGAAAACTCAGGAAGAGTTGATTTTCTGACTTTGTAATGGGCCAGACTATCTGCTGTACTCGCACTACTGAAGACATCAGGGGAGATAGTAATCTGAACAATTTCTTGCCACTCTGAGTGATCTGGGCCCATAAACACTGAGAAGAGCCATTTATCTGGAAACTCCTTGGAAATTTGGAAAGATTTTTCCAGATGTTTATGAAATATGCTTGGTGACCTTGAGCAAGCATTCTTAGGTCTGACATGTAAAAAAGATGAATATTAATTAATCTACTTGATATTTCTATATATGTTATTCATGACTGTGTGGGCAATACACGTTTGGTATACTGGCTGTAGCAGCAGAACTAAGTCTGTACACAGTTTCTATGACAAAGGTATTAGGATAGAGTAGAATTCAGGGTTGAAGTTCATACTTTATTTCTATATTGGTACTGATATAAGGAGCATCTTCAGCAGTTCATTTTTAGCAGTGGCTGATTCAAAACAGGTATTATTTTTTCCATAATTATGTTTAGTGTTTGATTTTTAATGCATAACTTAGGTACAGAGCACTAGAAGTGGGACTCAGGTGTGCATAAAATTCAGGTTTAAAAGCACTATTGTTTCATGGCTGACACACTATAACAGATTACCCCAGTCTATATAGGTGATCTGTCCAATTCAAAGTTTTCTCTAAACTCCTCAGAATTGCTTTTCAAAACTATGTCCCTTCTGGAAAATTTTCCTAGTAATTTCAATGTAATTACAGAGGCATTTAATTAAAATAAATGCACTAACACCACTTGTCCATCCCACCTCTCAGCTACTGGTCACTCTTTCTACAGGCTGGCGTGTCTTATGTTTCAGCTATTCCTATACATCATGTAGCATATTAGCTTTAATTCCTGAAATAAGTGGGGTTTCAGTGATGGCAGGAGGCTGTGAATTTAAATGATTGAAGCATAGCACATGGTCTCCTGTTCCACCAAGTAATTTCAGGCTGTATGTAGGGGTGGACAAATAGGGACAGCAGCATCTTCAGTAACTGTGATAGATTTGCCAGAACATATTTTCTTAAATCGTCTCTAGAATAATTTCATCATGATGAAAGAAAAACTGTTCTCGTTTTACTTCTCCCATTCCTTTTCTTCTGTCATATCACCCTGCCCCATCTCTGTTTCACCACATTAATCTCCTAGTTTGAGGTCTCTGCTGGGAATGCTTTGCTAACATACAAAGTAGACCAGCAAAACAGTGCTAATACTAGCACCTTTGCTGCCTGTTAAACTCTGCTTTTGCCAGCATACCTTGCTCCAGCCATCTCCTTTTTCCTCCAAGAAAAATAAGCTGTGCTGCTTAATGGTCAGATTTATCAAAATATACTATCTATGTGAGGGCCATTTGCTGTCAGTTATGTCAGTCATAAAACATTACCTCTGTCCACCCTAAACTGGCAGAGTCATGCTTAGAAAATTATAGACCTTGCTTATGAAAATGATTAAGTTTAGTCTAAATATAGCAAATAGAGTTTTGCCAGAACAGAGTCCTACTGACTTCACATTTCCGTGCTTCAAGTACTTGGGGTTCCTTGGCCATACCTTAAAAAAAAAAAAAAAAGTGTGATTATTTCATTTCTGTATAAATGTATTTAAACTCCATGTTTTGGTTACTGAACTATATGGAACTATATGGATGGATGATAAACAGTGGCCAGCAACGGGGTCTTGCAGTCAGTGAACTTCTCAAGCCATCAGTGATTTTTGCTTGGGAAGACTGCCTCAACAGTAGTTAAATGGTCAGATAAAAGTATTACCCTCTAGGGGCATGCAACTGGTTTTAGCTATGTGTGGAAGCTTGGTTCTACAAGCCCAACGCACACAGGATATAGTCAGGTTTTTGGGTGTTTTTCCCCCACATTAGGGGGACTGGAGCACCAGATGCTATGAATATGTAGCTATATTTAAATACTGGCCAAAGTCATGTCCAGGCTACTCACAAAACACTTTCTTAGAGGCTGGATGCATTGGGTAGGTTGAATTTCAAAATTTGTCATGTCCTTTAAAAATACATTTTTGTTCTTAGTCTAAACCTAATTTTTAAATACCTTTCAATTTCAGGATAAGGAGTAACAGTTGAAAGGGATGTGCTTGATGTTTGGCTTGGCTGTTGCCTTCTACCTGTTGCCAGGATCACAGAGCTAGTGGTAGTGAAGCCATGGGAAAAAAGTGCAGAGAAAGATTATGTGCGTCAGCAACACTTTCTTATACTATCAAGAGTATAGTTATCTGTTCCAACAAAATAGAGTGATTTATATTTTGATGTCCTTGAACTTCTACATAAACAGGTGAAGTCAGTTTATTCCCTTGTACATTTATTTGCCTACTTCTGATACAGTGTCATTCTGGTTATACATTTCATAACCTTACTGTAAGAGGACATGAACTCCCATCAACTTCTTTCTCTCTAACCTTTCTCAGCTTCTTTGAGTGCTAATGTACCATAACTGTGCTACTAACCAGTTGTGAAGTCTGTGTTATTTGGACGGGAGGTCAGGACATCTTTCCAGATAGTTTTATAAAATGTTTTGTTGATACTACTCATTTTGTAACTCCTAGCAGCATGCTTAACACCAGGGGATACAGTTGCCTTACCCCCTTAAATTTGGGCTGCCAATTTTCTGCCAATTTTTTTTTCTCCCTGGTCCTGTGAAAACAATTATGGGTGGCTTTGTGCATGAGGGAAAGATATCTAGAAATCATAGACTCTGAAAATACTTCTTTCTTAAGTAAAGATTACTTGTCTGAGTGAATATTGCACCCACAGATTTCCAGAGAATTCCAGGTTAAATAAATTTGGGTTACAGTTATGCAACTCTGTGCATATTCAGTAATTCTTGAATATGTTTGTTAATACATACTGAAACAATGTAGATGTTATTAGCTTGTACTTTCCTAATGGGAGGGGAATACAGCTGAGTAAAATCTGGAGGATGCCTTATCTCCCATTTATTATTTTTTGTCAAAGAGTTGGATATTTTTAGATCATTTCTTCATCAAAATCTGTACTTCAAGTGACAAGTTCAAAACCCCGTAGTCCACAAGCAGGCTGATACATTGGGAGTATTTTGGAGAAAACACTGAGCAAACTGCCTGTGTTCTGAACAGGAGAGAGTTCTTCACGCGACAGGTGTGCCCAAAAAAGGCCGGTTTGGGAGCACACTTTGACTCCCCAGCGTGTCCCCAGTCGGGCGGGTGCTCCGGGCTGCGGAGCTCGGGCCAGGCCGGGGGTGCTCGGGCCAACCCCCCCACCCCTCCCCGCTCCCGCCGCCGCGCGGGTGCAGAGTGGGAGCGCGCTCCTCTGGGTGGGCTCCAAGCGTTTCCCGTCTCCCGTGGAAATCACCGCCTTTGTTAACCCCTCCCCGGGACGATGTCGGGGGCGGCGGGGGAGCGGCGGGGTTGAGGGGGGGGGGAAACCAGCTCCTCTCCCGCTCCCGCCGGGTGCGAAAATTACACGGTGGGGGCTAAGATGCGTCAGTGCGTCGCAATCACAAGGATTTTCTTCCCAGAACATCTTTTTAAATTTTATTTTGGTTTCTGTTTTGCTTCGCTTTGGGGTTTTTTCCCCCTCTCCATTCCCGCCCCCCAAGCGCGCCCGCGGCGATGGAGGAGGCGCAGCGCGGCCCGCAGCCGCCGGGGGAGCCTCCGGGGCGCACCGCCCCCCCTCCCGGCCCGCTCCCCNCGGTCAGCGCGGCTCCGGAGGCGGGAAAGTCGCAGGGAGGTGTTGGGAGCGGGGAAGGGAAGAGTTCCCGCGGGGCGGCAGGTATCAGCGGATCAACAACTAGTTTTTAAATTAAGGGTTTTTTCTGCGGGGGGAGATGCTCTCTTTTATTCCTTCTGGAGCAACCACGGATCTAAAAAATAATGTTTCTCTAAATAAAAATAAGACTGATAGGATATAATAAATCCTGTTTCAGAAAAAAAAAAAAAAGGGATCGTGAAGCAATAGAGCCAAATATATTCTAGCGTTAGTTGAAGTCTTTACCCCCCTTGTGTATGAGAACATGTAAATGTCTAAGAATCGTTGAAAACAATGCCCTTTTCTGTTCTTCTCTAAAAGAGAGTTTGTAGTGTACCTTTCTGACCTGCATGGATAGCCAAAATCTAGGGTCCTTCAGGGTATTTCTGTTCAGGAAGAGACCAGTGATAGAATTTGATATTTCTTTGATGCAATATTTACAGAAAATTTGCAAAGGACTATTTGCCCAAACACAATAGGACTCCAACAGAAAAGGGTTCTTTTTCTTGTGGTCTGCTTTTTCCAACTCTTTTTCTTTCCAGGTAGCGTTCTGTTTGAAAATCTGTTTGTTTCCTTTTTTTTCACTAGGCAGGTTACTCCAACCACTCTTTCTGTTTGTTTCTTACTGCTCTTGGAGGCTGTTCCCCAGCAAAACAATCCCAGGCATTCGGCTTTCGCCTCTGCCCTGCAATTCATTTGTCTGTTTGTCTTTGTTTCAGATGGCCTTTGCATCTGCTTTAGGTGGTAACTCTTTTTCTTCTAGCTTTTTTTTTTTTTTTTAAACTTCAGAAGGGAGCCTAACTTCCTCCATCATTTATCTTGACATCAGGATAATTTTCCTAACAGCAGGGATAATGCAGTCCTGGAGTAGATTGTCAAGGGATTTTTATAGAGTCCCCATTACTGGAGTATTTTAAGCTGTGTAGATATTTATTGGGAACGACACAAGTACAGTTGTCCTGACTCAGGACAGTGGGATAGTCTAGATGATCTCATGTTTACTTCCAGTCCTGTTTTATTGGATTTCTATGATAAATACACCTTAAAAATGGCCCCAGGATTATTACTGCTGAAAGGGAAAAACTAGTATTCTGTCCTTTTTTTGTCTTTTATTTTTTCTGTCTACTTATTTGAATGTGCAAAACAAAACTATGATTATGAATTGTTCCTTACTTTTACTGTTTGAGATAAATTATTGTGCAATTCTTACCTGTGCAAAATATTTGCTGGTCTAATTTGTGCATGCACAAGACCCCCAGGGAGATAAAGAAACATTTGGGGAAATAGAGTCGCTACAGAGAAAAATCTTGCCTGCTTTTTTTCAATATACCCCTTCAGTGGAAGTTTTATGTGAATAAAATGAGGAAGGCTTGCCCTCAGAATGGGCTGACTGCTTTCGAGGAGAATTATCATCTATCTGCACTATTTAGACATCTGGGAAACTTACTGGAGCCTCAGGCTCCCATTGTGCTAGACATTGTGTAGATGAGTAATTAACGGTGGGCCTCCTATTTTGTTTAATGTATATATTGTACATACACAATGAATTGAGGAAGATTGCTGATGTGGGGAGCCGGATGGGAGAAAGATGATTCTGCAGTCCTGTGAACAGTGTGGCTGGCAAGCACAGCTTCAGCTTGCCATTTGCCTAACTGATGGATACTGCAGGCATGCTCAGCTTGTTAAAGAGGAACTGAAAAGTGTCAGCCTTCCATAGTTTGGTGGGCTCATACACATGGGGAAAGCACAAAAGGCAACACATGTGCTGAAAGAAGAGTAGGAGTATCTTTTTCAGTATATTTTTGGAAGCATATTTTTTGGACATACAGCTTAGGTGCAACTGTTAATTTCATAAAGATTAAGCATCACAACAAGATGAGTACAAATCTGTTGTCCCTAGAAACTTACGCAGTTTTGTGTGCCTACAAGCGATGTTGATTAAAACCTTCTCCCAGTTGGTGGGCATCATGGCTTAAGGACTGCACATGGACAGCTGGATTGTGGGGCAGAAGAAGGAGTGGGTATCTAAACTGGTATTTAAACTGGAAGAGGACAGATTTAGACTCAATATTAGAGAGAAATTCTCTACTGTGAGGGTGGAACAGGTTTCCCAGAGAAGCTGTGGATGCCCCATCCCTGGAGGTGTTCAAGGCCAGGCTGGATGAGGCTTTGAGCAACCTGGTCTAGTGGAGGGTGTCCCTGCCTGTGACAGGGGGGTTGGAACTCGATGATCTTGGAGGTCCTTTCCAACCCAAACCATTCTATGATTCTATGATCTGTTGCAGCAAGTACTAGCATGGCTGGAGGCAATTTATATGTCTAAATAATACTAATAACTTGCTAAAAAAATTTGCTGTCAAGACATTTGCACAAAAAGAAAAGAAAAAGATTCATGCATGTTCTGCTGAGTGCTCGTGGATGCAAACCAAAATGGTCACTTAATGTTAATAAAATATTCATGTGAACATTATGTTTTCATTACTGCAGTGGGAGACCACAAAATCAAATACAAGCAAAGAGTGTGCTTTCAGTTAAACTGCTGATTGAGCAAAGGAACAGCATTTGTAGCAGGAGAGAATGAGGTAATCATGGCAAATGAACATGTTTTTAATTTCATCCATTGCATTTAATCATACAATAAGGGAATGTTTCTGGGTGCCTCACTTAATTCCTCCACACTTCTGGTTTTTTCCTCATCTCGTCTTTCAGTTCTATTCCTCACTTTGTCATTATTTTCTTCCAGTGTCCTTCTTGCTATGCAACAAAGGAGGTTTACAATACTGTCCCCAAACCCCACAGGGAAAGGGAAATGTCCCTTGGATAACTTAGTCTATTCAGGTATCTAATAAGGAGAGGTAGGCTGCATATTGAAAGTTCAGGATAAATTTGAGTTCAGAAACTCACTTCTTTCTAGGACATGATGGGAAATCTAATTAGTTTGTCTGGGGAATTGCTGACTTGCAAATTCTGTGTCTTCAGCTGGAGTTGTATAAGGATCTGGAAGAAGCCTCAGAAATGAAGTCTCCTTGGGGTAACTTTTTCTTACACCCTCCAGTGAGCTGAAAAGGCCTTTCATTTCTGGTACCAAGCGTTCTGAGTTTGTTTGCTAACAAAAACTTCTCCTGTCTTAACTAACTTGGACCTGATGAGAGATCCTTGGACTGCACCATAGTTTGGCCTTTGGTTTGCCTTGCTCTGCTGATGTACCCACCCAACAGTTTCCTCTGTAATGATTTCCTGAGGTGTCCCTCTTTGTGACAAAATGACCTCCTTTGCTTTGTGTAGAAAGGCATAAGCACAACAAATGTGCTAAACATGTAACTGTATCGCAGCAGTATAAATTACACAGATGCGATTTATTGATTGTGGAAAGATCAGATGGTTTTAAAGTCAGTGGCAGGCTGTCAAGTTGTTAACTGAACATTTGCTGAAGAATGCCTATGAGTATGTGATCTAGAGATTCCTGCAGGATAATCAATTTTTAAAACAACACTTGTCTGCCACTCTCTTGTGTTGGTTGTATTTAAAGAAATACCAACAAGTTAAAAACCACACTCCCTGAAACATTCACATTCAGACATCCTCACATTACTAATCCTTTAGACTAATAATGCTGAAATAATTTTACAACTGAGTTTGATGACTTGTTGCTTTTACTTGTTTTTTTACTTTCAGCTGAGGAAAAAGACAAAGTAAGTTGTTCAGTTTCTCACTTTTGGAGGCTGTCTATAATTAATTTTGATTTGCCTTTTCCATGTGCAAGTTCAACTTTGTAACCACGCTGCACACACACATCAAATTAATATATTACTTTAACCAAATATCTTGCCTCTAGCTGGATTTTAAGAATTTAAAACAGTCTTAAAATCTTACAAACCATTCCCTCTGAGTTGTTTCAATAAGACTCAGGAACACACAATTGATGACTGTCCTTTCTTTTTGAAAACAACTTCACAGAATTGACAATATTTTGTTCATTAGTTTCAGTAAATTAATTTCTGTCTCTCATTATAAATAAGCTCAGGAGATAGATACAATATTTTTTTTAGTGCTGGTAGACCAGGGATATTTTATATAAATGCAGCAGGTGTACTTTGCATTTCCAACCGAGATGTTGTATCTGTGGAAAACAATCACAGGCCACAAGACCTATTTTCTCTCAACAATCACATTTTATTTTATTGGTTTTCTTGAACAAATTTTAAGACAAGTCACTTAAGAATAGATATTCAAATTTCAAGGTGTATTTGTTATAGCAGCATGGATTTTAAAGCAAACTGTAGAAAGTTCAGTGATCTGATGTCCTCTGCAGCACAGAGAATGTGTGATTGAACTAGATTATAATATTTAAGTCTTCCTGTACTAGCCTCAAGTGTCCATTACATTATATCCATAAGTGAAGGGATGCTGTAAACTCAGCTGGGTTGAATCTTCCTGGATATTTGGTGAGATGGTATTCATCTCAGCTAACCATAGCTATCTAAATGTTGGATCACTAATGCATTTTAATGTCTAGAGTTCCTCAAAAAATGATGAAGAGAGAGATATTTATCCCTTCTTCAGGTAGATCTGAAGCCTAATAGTGAGTGCATTGACAATATAATGAATCTACCTTTTATGTTCCTGTTAATATTGGAGGAGATAACGTGTAGCTATATGATGTAGGTGTTGATTTGTACAATTGCAACTGTTAATTCAAATTTTTTACAGAGTTAACATCTTAATTTTGTACCTGGAATTTTATGCCCAGTCAGATACCATCCACTCTCAGCACTCACTTTCATGCCAGTTGGGGCATCTTTAGAGTTTCTATAGGCAGCATAAAATGCTAATGCCAGCATAGACTCAATATTGTGTGCTCTGCTCATTCAACAAATGCATTCAACTTATTTTAAAATAAGTGTTCAAGATATATTTAAGATATACTTATTTATCTCTTATCTTCATTTGTGTCCACTTTGGAATTTATCAGGGAACTTCAGGAAACATTTTAGGCATTGTGGGGCAAAACCTTTATGTTCTTCCTGAAAATTGGAAAACTGGAAAACATTTGTACTTTAAAGTTGCTCATTGCTCTCTGGGTGCTGCTGCAAGACAGCTGTGGGACAGATGCTTAGCCAGCAAGGGAAACCAAGGGGAGAACAACATGGAGACATCTCATTTTTTCCCTCTCTCTCCTCACAAACAGCCTGTTGATGATGGTAGAGAAAGAAGGAAGACACCAGCTGTTGGGTCATTGTTTTAGAAAGGGGAGAATTACAGGCTGTTTAGAAGAGGAATTAAGAACAGCAACAAACTATCCTTAGTGTGGTGGTGAAGATGCTGAGGGGCAGGGATGTTATTTATCAGTGATTCATTTATAACCTACCCATTTTATCCTTCTTCATCTATATTGGTCTTCACATTCCATACAAATGTCAGTGATTATTTATCAGGTGATTTTTTGACTCCTGCAGTCTCCCAGCCCTGATATCAGTCCTGCCCTACATTTGCCTCTCGGTTCCCAGTCTGCCAAATCTCATGCACTAACCAGGATATTTATACACTTGCTCCTGCCTGACACTTCTCGCTATTTGGCCCACATCTCACCCTTTTTTGCTGCAGGCTCTTCTGCTCCATGAACTGATGTACTAGATGCAGCTGATCACTGACAAACCCCTTGTTTTATTGATCAGATATAGGATCTTGTCAGATCAGAGAGGAAAGGCTGCAGGACCGTAAGGCAGAGAGTCACCAAAGATACTTTGCACCCTTAGGTGTACAGGGTATATGCCCACGTTGCAGGACAGCATAAAGGCTACTGCCTCACAACATGACCTACCTGATGTACCAGTCTGATTCCCCATCACATTACCAGCCATTACTACTATCTTATCCACAGGGACTGAGTAATACCAACAGATATGCATCTCCACAGTTATTTCTCTTCAGCTTCGTCTCTGCTTCCCTACGGCAGACTACCTAACCCTACCAGATTAGCAAACCCCAAGCAGTTTATTCAATCCCAAACTGGGACTTCAGGTTTGGCTTCATACAGAAATGAAACCTAAACATTGAGTGGTCCCTTTTCCTGCTCCCTGGTTTCTATCTGCAACCCTAGTCCTGAAGACTGGACAAGACTAGGAAATCAGGGTCCTGGGGCTGACTGCATGCAATCCAGTCTAGCTTCTCAAGTCACCATAAAACTGCTTTTGTATGTGCTTTCATCTTTCCAAACTACACAAGTGGAGTGAGATCTACAGAGATTCTTTATCAACTTTTTTAAAGTGTTCCAGGAAGGTAAAAATGTGTGGAAAATTATAGTGACTTTCTGTGATCATCCTGGAGAAAGGAGAGGAGCAGGAGAGAGGGGGGAATTGGGGATGGGGTGGGTGGAGAGGCAGCTCTGTCCTCCCATGCCAATGATGACTGACCAGAAGGGGACCAGGGAACTATTCCGCCTCTTATACATCAAATCCCTGAGGACCAGGAAACAGGAAAATAAACAGGACACTGCCAGGAAGGTTTTCCCATTAAACACCTCAAAAATTTCAGCACTGTCTCAAGCTTCTTAATTCACTCTGAGACTTGCTTTGTGCTTACTGAAATAAAAATAAATAAATAAATNCTCAAGTCACCATAAAACTGCTTTTGTATGTGCTTTCATCTTTCCAAACTACACAAGTGGAGTGAGATCTACAGAGATTCTTTATCAACTGTCTTTTTGAAAGTGTTCCAGGAAGGTAAATATGTGTGGAAAATTACAGTGACTTTCTGTGATCATCCTGGAGAA
>VZTO01026646.1:0-22531 GCA_013400615.1 Syrrhaptes paradoxus
ATAACTGCATGAAGGCTGTTCCAATACAGAGTGAAAAGTCCCTTCAAAAACCTAAGCCCTGCACAATGTCTGCATGAAACAGCCAAGGAAGAGGAGGGAAAGGGAGAGACAAGCAGGAAGCTTGGCTCTCCTCCTCTCCCCGGGCCCAGACAGCAGAGCTGGCTTGGCTAAGGAGTGTAAGTTATACCCTTCTGCATGCACACTTGGCATGAGAGGATCATCGGCTATAAGCTTTGCAGATTCCTTTTCATGAATTATTGTTTTGTTTTCTGCATTCACCAGACATTTAATCTGTCTGGTGCTTTGGCATTTCTTTCATATCTTTGGAATGTATTTGCTTCTAAAACAAACACAAATATGGCCTGAGAGGAAAAAAATCAGTCTGTGCTTTGACCTGCCCATTGCGTCCAGAAATTCTTTGATCTTTTTCACTCCCGTATACACGTATTAATGCAAAAGTGAGATATGTAAAAGGGATATATAACAATCAGGAGAAATGTGTTTCAGCGTAAAGGAGGCTGGGGGCCACAGTGTCACCTTTCTTTCTGTTTTTATGAAGCTATTCTTCTACTGCCACATACTGAGTGTCTAGATTGTCTTCAGCCTGGACTGGTGGCAAAAGGCCCAGTCTAACTATGTGCTTCAACAGACTGATAAAAGATGGTTAAGATCTGTGGCTTTGGCAGATAGCATCAGTGCTGCTTGTGTGCGTGTGGGTTGATCATGCTGGCTGTTGATCAGGGCAGAAATCCCATTTTCCAGTTAACCTGTGGGAGTCTAGATACATGTGGTCCTTTATCAAAACAAAACAAAAAACCCCTGCAATCTGTCTTGCTGTCACTCATCCACATCTCAAGTTTCATTCCCTCTTCTGCATTGTAAGCATCATGCTCCAGGCTCCACACTACTCTCTTTACTACACTTGCTTGCACGTAATTCCAGTCTCTCTTTTCCTCACACCAACACTTTTGTATCAAAGTCACATTATTATCTTCCTTATGTCTCATTACATTTGCCTTGGCCTTCCTTCCAGTTCAGATTTGTTCACTTCACACTGTACCTTATATTCGNGGTCTCAGATCTCACTGACACAGAATGCACAAACAAAATATTTTTGGCCCAAAAACTTGGTCAGACTATTTTTTGGCAAGATATCTCATTTGACAGCAAAATGCTAACAATAACCCATCATTGCTAACAGATGACAACTGCCAGACTTTTTTCTGTTCAGACTAAAATCTCATACTGTCTCTTCAAGATCTTTCTGTGGATGTCTTCCTCAGTCAAGGGGAAACGTGGCTAAAATAACTTAATCTTTTTATGTCTCTTTTTACAACTTTCTGAACAGCTCCACAACCCACATGTCACTCAAGCTTATAATTTTATCATTGCTAAAATCCTTCTAAATCCTTATGCAGTTCATGATAATATTTTGTAAACTCTTTCTGCATAACATCTCAAAGAATATCGTAAGTTAAAATTCAGAAGTTCTTGTCTTCTCATGGGTTGAGGACTGCTAAAGCCTTCCTCCAATTCTTGTTTTATGATCTAGTAGGTCCATTCTTTTCATTATTTTGCATCTTTGTGAACTGATTTTACCTTCTCTAGCCAAATTCTCTCTGTAATACCAAAATAAACTATTTTAAAGTGTCTTTTATACCATAGTCCCAGCTTCACTTTTTGTTCATTGTCAATAAGTTCTTTCCTTGCTGGTCTAATTCATGATAGAGGAATCCATTGTCTATTTATTACCTATTCAAATGTACAAATCCATGTTTCCTCCTGAACCCCATTCCTCTTCTGGGAAAAGGATTTTGTAAATATTTCTCCTTCGTTTACAAGTGATGTTTAGAAAAAAGTCTTGCCAACAATTAAGATGTGCATTTCTGTGAGTCTCAGCAACGACCAAAAGCATTTCACAGCTTCTTTGAAAATCCAGCGAATCAGTGTGTCCTTTCAAAAGTCTGTCTTTGTGTATATGCCTATCAGTATTTCAACTACAATACCTAGTCCTTTAAATAATGAGCATTTCAGGAGGCAACAGTACAACACTGAGGTATCAATAAAACCTCCAAGTATTAAAATAGTTATTTTTCTTGGGATCTCAGATGTTTTCCTTATGCAAATACATAGGGAACCACTAGAAATTCCTGGAAGGAAAAGAGGTGCAAAATGTCATCACAAGAGCAGACAGAAGTTTCACTATGCAAACAAAATCACAGGAGCCAGCATAGTCCAAATGTTTCTGTGGATCAAAAATGAAACAGCCATGTTTCCCAGTTATACCTCCTGACAGACAAATAGATATTTTGATATCAAACAAGCTAACCTGATAACATATATTTCTACCTACAGCAGAAAAGAGAGAAATTTAGTCAGATTTATCAATAGTATCCTCATCATAGGACCAGATTGCAATAAGCTTATTTGTCCCATCCCAGAACAGAGGGAAGAGAGGGATCCAGCAGTCTCAATAGCCTTAATGATCACCTAAACTTGTCGCAGACAAAACCAGTTACAGGGGATTATTTGTTGGTCATACGCATAAGCTTTACAGGACAAGTGGACCACAAGCTACAATAGAAGAACACCTGCTAGTTTATCATGTGCATTTCTACTTTGGACTTATTTCTTCATGACATGTGATCCACCATTTATTAGTGCAGACTACTGATGGGCAGCACCTCTGAAGTTCCTCAGAACAAGATTTTTACAACCTATTTCATAATTCTGTACTTTAAAATCCCCTAACCCAAACGTGAGAAAATCTGAAAGCCCAATGTTATTAACAGATTAACAAAAAAAAAATTCATTTCTTCACAAAAACACAAACTGAGACAACTAAAAACTGATGTGAAGGAAAATGTTTTCATTTAACGCTCTGAAAAATTGTTAATTGCATGTCACGTTGAACATAGTTGAAGATCAAACTGAGGTGATAAGCCATCATTAAGAAAAACTTAACAGTAAAAGGCATGTTTTTGCATTGACTTGTAGCAGTGCGTCATGGTCTTCCACTATTGCATCATGCAATAAACACTCTCAGAAAATGACAGAATTACTTCTAAGAAGGCCATAACCTATGTAGATTTGTATGTCTAAATGTCTAGCCATACCTAAAAATTCCTATGTGTGTTCAGAGGATTTTTTATCTACCTTCTGAAACTCTAAGAGAAATTATTTGTTATTTCATTACTTTGCAATTCAGGATCTTCTTCATGCTTGTCTTCATCTGAAGAACTATCTGAACTGTTTATAGCTTCTCTTCTGAGAACTTCAGGGGAAAAGTGTATCTTACTGGGCTCAATATCCTCATTAGTTCACCAGGGGTTACTAAGAACAAAAGATAGGGAAGGATTTCTTTCTGTCTTAGAACTTTTATTTTGTGGTCCGGTTTAATATTTTTCCTACACACAGCAGAGACCACCATTATTCTCAAGGCTGCATTTCTAATACAATCAGAATTATATTAAGAACTGAATCCAAAGCATGCATTAGGAGTGTGTAATTTTCCATTACAAGATATTGCAAAGAAACTTCTTATGAATACACTCTCTGTCAGAAGAATACACTAAGTATCCCAGATGCAATTATAAAGGTTCAGCTGTGGGACAATCTGCGTTGTTACATCTGCAGTGAAACAGCAATGAAAAACAGATTTTGTTCTTGATCTACACCTCTCCCTTCTCCTTCTATTCATGTTCTGAGCTGGGTTCAAAATATTTCCTGGGTTAATTTGCATCTGATATTTATTTCAGCAGACTCACAGGAAATGAAGCTGAGCTTACCAAAGGGATGGAGGCAATAAAAACATTTGCTAAATATTCCTGGACTCTTCAAACCAAATATACTTGAGGGCTTTTTAATCAGAGGCAGAATATTTTCAAATGATTAATCAAAAAATTTTAACTATTTTTTATTAATATCATAAAAAGTCTGTCAAGATTGACTGTATTAAAAGGCTTCTCTTTCGGCAGGACGTTTCAGACGTTTGAGAGAAGAAAAACTCTTTTAACATAATTTTTTAAACTGTTAGGAAAAAGCTTTACTCCTCTCCTTTCAGGTTCCTTTGATAACATTATCTTCCTGGTAAGCTGTTACCATCCAGAATTTTTAAAATAGGATATGTGTTATGCAAACCACAGAAACAGAGTATAGAATGAGCATAATGTGACTTCAACTGTCACTGCTCATTTCTCTAGCTTTTGATGGATGGCAATCCCTCTGTTTTACAAGGATATTTCAGGAAGGCAATTTACTTTTCAGGCTATTTCTTCTTGGTTTAGAATCAAGTGTATATTCACGGTGCGCAAATTAAATTATCTAATAAACCTGATTTTAATGAAGTTTTACTCTCCTTTGTGTATATCTCCATTAAAGCCTTTTGGTGGCTGACCAAGTTGTTTAAAGATGAAGTATCCCATGATGATATATGTTCCTTCCCTCAACGAGGAGTGAAGTGCAGTCCTGCACTTCTACATGAACATCAAAGAAACAGGAGGTGGAAGGAAGGAAAATCATAGTTTTTTCTCACTGTTTATATTTTAAAGACCTCTTCTATAAAGCTGTATTTCTCCAAATCACAGAAAAACTGGCATCTTCTTCACCTAAAGTTATTTTCAAAGCACACTACAGATTCTATCTCTTTTTTAATTTCTCACTGATTTTCTCTTAAAACTTAACTTCCCAAAAAATATTGCTAAAATTATTTTAAACAGTAAATTAACCCCACAGAGTCTGACCTTGTATTTCATTCAAGCAAAAAAGCTCTACATCAGATAAATCCACACATAATATCAAATTATTAAAATTATTTAGATGGGTCAAAGAATGAATTGAAGTCAACATTTGTTCACCCAATATTTGAATTTTAATTTCACTTTTTCTTCCTCTCCTCTCCTTCTTTTTTATTTTTTTCCTTCTTTTTTCTCTTCTCTTCATGTGACAGGAAGAAAAATGAGAGCAGACAATAAGGTCATGAAGATGTGAGTTATGAATGAGCATGCGTGTCCTCTGGCACACTGTCAATCACCAGGTTTATAACAATTCAATACAAAGGGTTCAGTGGCATTTCGTAAGAACACTAATTACAATGTTGTTGCTTTAGAGAAAGACACATATTCTTTATGGTAAGTGTAAGGTTGGTAAATGTATGCAAACAAACCAAGTAAAACATTTGTACATGTTGTTAATAATATAGGGAAATCCAGACACAACAGTAGTTATTTACTACTCTGCCCTTAGCTACTGCTTTGAAAATTCATCTCTCTTGTTAAATAACCGACAGAGGCTTGTGGTTAAGATTATTATTACATTTAGAAAATTACTGCTAATTATCTGAATGTTGAAGCTCTGCATTAAATATATAATTCCAAAATTATTAAGTCCACCTAGAATAGCTGTGAGGGAGACAAACAGAAATAATTTCCATGTAGTGAGAGATTTAAAACTCAAAATTAACACTTTCCGTCACTAAGCTAGGGGATGCTCAAGGATGCATGCTATGTGATTCTGAAATAGTCAGCAAATGGAGATAGTAAAAAAAGGAGGAAGGAAAAAAAAAACAACAGCAAAAAGACAGATAACAGAACTGAAACAATCTACAGAGTAATGATCCCAAAAGATAGGAAAATTTTAGTTATGAGTAATGCAACAGGGTAAGTTTTACTTTAGGGATATGCTGCTGAAAGTGATGAGCTTACTTAAGTTCCAGTGACCTCAATAGAGATACATGAGTCAACACTAGAAAGAATACATTAGAAAATAAGTTTCTCTCTAATTTTTCAGTGTTCTATTTTGACAGGAACTAAAAAAGGCTGTTTAGTGTGTCTCTACCTTTTATGAAAACACTTGAAAAAGAAACATCAAGCTGATCAAACAGTATCTTTAAGAAATTATTTGATCCAGGGAAAATGTACAGTGTATAAGTACATTAACATGCATGAAAAATTGGCTTCACTTTTAAGGATAATTTACAAAATCACATAATTGCATTTTCACAGTAGAAAGAAGGAAAACAGTAAGATGAAACACTGATATTTCAGCCTTCAAGCCTTTTATTAGATAGCTGCATGTATTAGTCTCAGAAGGTTTTCATAATAAGAGTTAATGACAAAGCCCATCCATCCCTCCCTCCCTTTCATTTCTTCCTTTGTGCAAAGCATTAAGATGATTTTCACTCTCTGAAATATCTTTTCCATTTTTAATTTCCAAAATTAACACCACTGTGATAAAAGAATACGCATTTCAGCAAGGAACATGCATTCTAATGACAAAATTGATAAATAAACTTATACTACTGATTAAATTCCTTTTTTAAATGCAATAGTTTTGGAATTCTGTGATTTCATAGTGAATTCCTTTAGAGCACCAGAAGGCATTAACAGCTCACCCTGAGGAGTGCGAGCACTTGCAGTATTTCTAGGAGCTAAATTGTAGACACTTGGTTCTTGATTGCTGTAAGTGCTGAGTTGAGAAAAAAAGTTTCAAAACCACTTTTATAAAAAGTGACTGGCAATCCATCTGGAGACAGGATTTGATTTCAAGCAGTAGACATTTCAAAGAATGTCAATTAAGTTGCTTATTAGCAAAGATTAAAAACCTGGCTAATATTAACGCATAACTTCCTCCAGGCTCAGGGGTGATGCATCCCAACAAAGAAGAAGGCACGCAAAAATGTCAGGAGGCTGCATGGATGAACAAAGAACTCCTGGACAAACTTAGACAAAAAATGGAAGCCTACAAAGGGTGGAAGCAAGGACAGGTAGCCTGGGGAGAATACAGAGAAACTGTCCAAGAAGCCAGAGATCAGGTTAGGAAAGCTAAAGCCCTAATAGGATTAAATCTGGCCAAGGACGTTAAGGGTAACAATAACTTCCATAAGTATGTCAGTGATAAAAGGAGGACTAGGAAAAATGTGGGCCCCCTCTGGAAGGAAGTGGGAGACCTGTCTACCCAGGATATTGAAAAGGCTGAGGTACTTAACAACTTCTTTACCTCAGTCTTCACTGGCAAGATCTCAAGCCACACTGTCCAAGTTGCAAAAGGCAAAGGCAGTGACTGGGACAAGGAAGAAACACCCACTGTAGAAGATCAGGTTTGAGACCTGAAAGCCAAACGTATCCCAGGCTGCATTAAAAGAAGCATTAGCAGCAGGTCGAAGGGGGTGATTCTCCCCCTCTGCTCTTGTGAAACCCCACCTGGAGTACCGTGTTCAGCTCTGGGGCCCCCAACATAAAAAAGACATGGACCTGTTGGAGAGAGTCCAGAGGAGAGACACAAAGATGTTCAGAGGGCTGGAGCACCTTTCATACGAGGACAGGCTGAAAGAGTTGGGGTTGTTCAGCCTGGAGAAGAGAAGTCTCCGAGGTGATCTGATAGCAGACTTCCAGCACCTGAAGGGAGCCTACAGGAAGGACAGGGAAACACTCTTTAACAGGGAGCGTAGTGACAGGACAAGGGCTAATGGTTTTAAACTGAAAGAAAGGAGATTTAGATTAGACATTAGGAAGAAATTCTTTACTGTGAGGGTGGTGAGACACTGCAACAGGTTGCCCAGCGAAGCTGTGGATGCCCCATCCCTGGAGGTGTTCAAGGCCAGGCTGGATGAGGCTTTGAGCAACCTGGTCTAGTGGAGGGTGTCCCTGCCCATGGCAGGGGGGTTGGAACTTGATGATCTTTGAGGTCCTTTCCAACCCAAACCATCCTATGATTCTATGATTAAGTTATACTTCCACACACTCCAATTTTGGAAAATAAATTTGTTCTGAGAAGGTGAAGATAATTTAGTGATTTTCTTTGAATTATTCTGTGAATATCACCTTCTTAAAACTTTGATTTATCCTGTCACGACTATTAAATCTACTAGATTTCCTTATAGCCAGCTTTCATTTATAATTAAGCAAACTGTTTCTTGTTTGCATCTTTCTACCTTCTTATTATACTCTTCCCATCAAATACACTTATATGTACTTTGGCTATTGAAATATGTCATCATTCTGTATGTTAACCTTACCAATTTGAACAGAGAAATAAAATTACTCCTCTCTGAAAAAGAGGATTCATTAAGCACTTTGTACTACTTCATCCTGTTTTCATTTCCTAGCCCTTCCAGTCCTCCTTTCTCCTCAAATGCAAAAATAATTTCTTCATTTCCTACCCTAATCCACCTTCGTTTTATTAGGTTTTTTGGGTAGCTTAAGAGATGCAATTGTGATTTCTTGGTTTCATTTTTTCCTTCAATTCTACAGTTAAGACTGAGTAACGATAAACATCAAAGCCATTTTATAAGACCATTAAAATTTCAAGCAGCTTAGTTACATTTTGTCTCCCACTTTGTCACACCTTTGTTTTAATCATGTTTTACAGGTCTCCTCAGGTTGCTCCTATGTTAGAGCTGAGGCAACTCAATCAAAGTTTGAAAGAGAAGTAATCACAGCTACAAAAACCCTAGGAAGACTCTGGACAACGGTTAGAACCTTCCATAAAGTCAAACATAAGGACAGTGTGCTAAACGTGCAATGTTAAGTTTCCTGGATTATAAGATAAAGTCAGACCTTTTTTTACACTGACTATCTAAACAAATGCAGAACATACACAGTAAGAGATGAAACAAAACAGCTTATGAATCAAGATCCTAAAAAGATGTATGTAGAAATGAGAGGATCTCAAATCTGTCATCTCTTTCCTCCTACAGAGAATACTCTGAATATTATGTTAGAAGGTGTGAGGCAAAATCGCATATCAAATTTCAGATTTTATTAAGCAGCTTTAGCTCTTTAATTCATCTTCTACACATCTTTTTCCCATTAATGTTCTCCTTTATCGTCTGGATTGTGGAATGAGGAAAGAATAGGGTCTTGTTCTCCAAAAAGGAGTTTTATGACGCTAATAACTTTACAAGCAGTGGTGACATCCATGTTGCACAGCCCTCTGAGACTCTTGGAAAACCTGTGTGTGCGACCAGCCACCATGAAACAGGGACATCAGTAAAACTCACATCTCAGGACCACACCAGATACTGCCAATGTGTATTTGTCCAGGATGTCTTTTAGGAGGACATGGAATCACCTTTCTTTTCATATATATCTGTGCCCGTTTATTTCTGTTCACTGTCTGAAATAAGTCAGACGGTGAAGAATTGTTTGGCACTTTTATTGCCTTTACTGAATGTTGACTAAAACTTTCAGCTAGGACACAAAATGTTACTGAGCTGCATCAAAAAAGTGACTCTGTTAATTTTCTCTGTGGCCACTGAAACAGAAAGAAAATGCAGGTCTCTCTCCTAAAAATTAGAGAAACTTAATCTAGTCTAGATGTTCTCACACTAAGTTATCATGGAATCATAGAATGGTTTGGGTTGGAAAGGACCTTAAAGATCATCAAGTTCCAACTCCCCTGCCATGGGCAGGGACACCCTCCACTAGCCCAGGTTGCTCAAAGCCTCATCCAGCCTGGCCTTGAACACCTCCAGTTGGTGTTTAATATAAACTAAATGGAAAGGTTAATAAATTGCTCAACTCAGATAAGTATCTACCAATTTGGACACTTATTCAATATTTATTTGAACTATAATTTCAAACTTTATCTTACCTTGGAACAATTTATCAGTATGAGTGACCTGCTCCTGGGCAAAGGTCTACTTGTGAAAGTCCACTCAGCTCTTCAAAATGTGAAGATTTGTTAATGAAGATTTGTTCACTAAGAAATAAAGCATTATCTTTACAGATGCCTTGAAAAACAAAAGCCCCAGGGCAAAGTCAAATCAGTTGAACAAAACATCTGTAATCTTTCAGAGATTTTGTTTGTCTCAATCAGTATTTCAATTTAGCAATTCACCTCTAATACCATCTTGATTCTGTATAGAAAACTGAATGAAAGGAGCAGGAAAACATATTTACAGGGATTCTGATGAGACAAAAAAAAATTTGGAAAAAAATGGAAAACAAATACATATATGTGCTGTAAATGAAACAGTCTTTTTTTTAAAAAAGTAACATTTTTTTAGGGCAGTAAAATAAAATCATAAGACCAGTAATAATTCTTAAGACTAGCAACAGTATTTCTTAATTCTTGTACAATTACATAAAAACTTTCAAGGTTTTACTAAACATTTAACCTGTCACTTCTTCAAAGTGACAAGTCTGCAGGACAAGAATTGACATGAATACTCCCTACTAATCGTCAACGAGTATCTTATGTTTTTTCAGATATACAAAAGAGTGATTACTGTCAGTCAGGTGTCATCACTACTTTGATGTAGTGAGAAGTTCACTGGGATATAAATGTATTTCATTCCTTGTGACATTTACTTTTAGAGCCTATTTGTATTCTGTTAGAATATTCTTTTCAATTGGCTTGTAGCTTGGGCTTGTAGACGTATAGAACAGATCCTCTGGGATATTAGATGAACTGGACAGGCTCAGGAGAATCAAAACACTAAGGCTGAAAAAAATGATGAGCTCTTTATATAGTCAAAGCTTGATTAACTATTTTTAAGCTTCATTGAACTGATCCTAAGGAAAGAGACATCTTTAAGAAGAATGCTCAAGTCCTGTCTCTGTAGTATCTGAAGGGTACAACTATTTAGTCCTTAGTGAATGCCAAGGAACCAGTCATCTAATTTAAATTTTTAATTTGTAGGTATGAAATATATTCTCTACAAATTTTATAGATGCTTACTTTAGAATGATATAAATAATATCCAGACTCCCTTTGCCGTAGTGAGTAAAACCCCACTATCAACTAAGAGAGGCTAAGGTGACTGCTGCAGTGACTGCACAGGAGGCACCTAGGACCCTCACTGGGACAAATTACAATTTAACAGGAGATCTTAAGATCTCAATGTATTTCTTAGAAAATAAATCTACATACTGGATAAAGTGCAGAGATCTCTTTCTCAGATGTCTTTCCTGTGGTAACATAGAAATAATTTGCCTACATAAAGGCAAAATGGTCTGAAAACAAACATGAGAACAAGTATCACTCTCACTTCAAATATGTAAAAAAAAACTTTGTAATGAATTTTAACCTGTCAAACAAATGCAAATAAAACTAAGGTAGAACAGGAAATTCAGTGACATTTTTTCTTTTTCATTAATTTTTTGGCTTTCAATTAAAGCCTCTCAGATACCCTTCCATTTCTTTCCAATGCAGCAACTGTTACATAATCCATTTCTGATTTATAGTTTTAGTAGTTGTGATGACCTTAATTCCCCATTTCTACTTCTTCAGATTTTCTCTAAATGTTGCAGATAGTGCAGAAATTCTGCCTGCATTTTCTAAATGGATTTGTTCCCTACAGCTGATAAACACAGAGCTAATTATCAGAAGAACATAAATATCTTTGTGTGAACTGAGGAACCGGTGCAACATTAAAAAAGGCAAATCAAAGGAAAAATACAGCCACTGAGGGACAAGACAACTGAAAATAACAGAACTCCAAGGGATCTGTGGAAGAACATATATTCCCCATCCCTCCTACAGCAGAAATTCAGTCTGATCATGCCTGTATGGAAAGGGATATTTTAAGATTAAATCTAACAAGTTTCTATAGCAATGACATCCTATACGTGCCACTGTAAGATTTGCCACTATCAAATTAGCATGCTCAGAAAATCTGAAATAGGTTATGTGCTTTAAGGTATTTTAGTACCATTTACCATGATATGCCTTCTTTTGTCTCTCTGCATGATCTCATGTGCCTTTCTTCCTCATATGACCACATCTTCTTTGCGTGCTATTTGTAACACCATTCAGGTTCTTCAGCTACACACAGTAAAATTTTTTCAAGTTGAAAAGTTAGATTCTTTAAGACTGGTCTCCTCAAGATAGCTGGTCTCTTTCAAATGATCTTACTGCATCACTATTGTGACGACATTTAATTTCTCTGCACAACAAATCTTGTTACAACTCAGAAGAAGGAGCTGCAATTTGTATAGATAGTAAATTCCAGATATACATACTTAAACGGACTATACTATTAACTAAGGCAAAGTCTAAGGTAAAAAATGTGTTGCTAATGTGTCACGGAGGATTTTCACTAGTTGTTAATTCCTTTCTGTAGTCCACATAATCATAAAGCAGCTAGGCTGGAAAAAAAAACCAAAAACAAAACCAAAAAACAAACAACTCTCATTCTTTCATTAACACTTGAAGAACATAGTTGTTGTATAAAGAGATTGAAAACCAGCTAAATCATTTTGTGACTGCTAATAAACTTTCTCATAACATACTCCCTCTGAACTCCCATTGAACACAACTGTGAACTGAATCACACTGTCAAAATTCCCAGAATAACGTACACAGCAGAGTCCTTCAAATCTAACAGCTATTTCAATGTCATAAATAACAAGAGCCTCCTTCTGTTTGCTGAACAATCAAATTAATTAGGTGCTTCATGTATTAAAATTTAGATATCACCTGTTCTGGATCACATTGGAAACTATCCCATACAAGTCAAACCAAATTAAACCAGAAAACAGGAAGATACTAATTTGTGCTATTTGGTGGAAAGAGTGGAAGGCAACAGTGAGCTGAGGGAAAGACCAAATAACCCCTAAATAGAGGCTGCAGATTTTCGTTGGATAAATGACAGAGTAGCTTTGTCACACCAACACTTAATAGAACAAGTAATATTTTTAGCTGCCTAAATGAGACAATATAAATGTACAGAAAACAAATCTAAGCAAATTATTTAAAATCTGAAAGATGCTTCCTGTTTGTGCCTTTACTGATTTACTGATTCAGTCAAATATAGATTGAGTACTAGGTCCATTTCACTGTAATTTCAGACAACAAAACATGGTTTTCAATAAAGTGATTGAGAAGTTAGCTATATAAAACGAATGGTGTAGTACAATTGTACTAGTCTAAGTTTCCACTGTGGTTTCACATGACCTTTCCATAACAGCTATCTCTTCTTACATTTCAATGAGAAGGGCAATTGACATCCAAAATTGTTCATAATTATTAATCACCAGATGGCACCTGTTGTATCAAACTTTATCCTGCCATTATAATAAGAAATTTATGGTGGCATTTAATGTTTTATAGAAAAGGCATGATTTTGCAAGGAAATAAAAATAAGATTACTTGCAGTCTTTTGTTCTCCACATTTTTAATTGTTTTCCTGTTATTATGAGTGTTAGAATTAAAACTATTTTAAACTATTTCAGTGTATTTGTATCCAACAAACAAAATTTCCACTAGAATGTTTTCCATTATAAGAATATAATTTTTTTCACTTGTATGATTTTTGAAACTTAATAAAAAATCTGGTCTTATAATTTCCATTTATTAAGAAAATCTTAAAAGTATCCACATGACTTTTTGATAGAAAATACAGGGGTTTTTTGTAGGTTGTGGCTTTGTTTGGTGTCCTCACTTCCTTTAGAAAACCAGAGCCCAATTCTTCTAAGAAAAGCCTCATATTTTGACCACATCCAGTTATTCTTCATCTACATTAGAGCCCAGCATTACAGCTAAAGGTTAAATAATTCTCATTTGTCAATTCCAAAAGATCCACACTTACAATAAAGGCATTTTTTTTAATTTCATTAACCTTTGAAAACTTTCATGTCATCTAAAACTCCTAGAGCTAAACAAAAATTAGTATCACAAACAGACTAAGAGGCTTTACTATTCTGATTAGTGGGAGGTAAGAAATGAAAATTTTAGTATTTATTTCCTTCTTTTAGTGCTCCTGCTGAAGAAAAAAAATCAAATCTATTCAGCAGATCATAGTTACACACATATATTCCAGCGACTTACGCAAGTGGTCTTTTTAATTACAGATCTTAGTAGTACTACAGTATCATCTTTTGTTACTTCATTAATTCAAACAGAAAATCACACTAGCATGGTTTCATCTGTTAAAAAGCCTTCTGTTTTAACAGTAGTACTAAAATTTCTTATATGAGATTCTTGTTTTTTTAATTTTTCAGATACATCCTGGCAAATCTTACAGGAAAAATTTATAAAAGATTGAGGCAATATGGGAAGTGCTGAGGGTAGTGGACACCCTGAAGCATGTGACTGAACACAAAGGCCTGTCAAAAGAATTTAAATCTAAAAACCTAGATAAATTCCTATGAATGGACTGTGGGGTTTCCATGAGCCTGCAACCAATTCATCTCTAGGCTGCAATGACCATCTTGTAGGGAAAGCAACACAAAGTTATGGAAAGGTACATCTCTATGGTAAGTAAGACAGTGGGAAGAAAAAGAAGTCTTTCAAAGCTCCTGTTACATTGACACTGTTAGTCTCTGCTGCAAATGATAACTGCTTTTACCACCACGTGGGATGTTAGTGCATGCAATGATAAGACAATTCTACTTAAAGCAGTCTTTCACCTTTCATTTACTTCACATTTACATAATGCATTGGGGTAAACCTACAAAAAAAAGAGACATACAGATTGTTCAAGTCATAAATATATGTATTAAAAAATACCTAGTCTGATCCTTACATTAAATTAATTTGAATTAGATGCTTCCATCCTTGTGAAATAAATTAGAGCAAATAGCGAAACACAACTGGTTTTTTTCTGAAGCTACTGTGGATTCAAAGCTGTGGGCCAGAAACTGGAAAGATCTCTGGAAGCATAAAAATTAGTATCTTCACGCTAAGACCCTTTATTGATTCATCAAAGTAATTTTAAGCACACTACAGCTTGATACTGCAAGCCTGGCAAAGATCAAAGACTACTAGAAACTAGAACATCTCTAAGACACTAAAAATGAACTGTGAATTAAAAATAAAAGTTGCATGAAAGGAGGATAAAACTGCAAACAAATTAATGTTCTGCAATGAGCACTAGTGCTACATTGGTGCTGGCTGAAGTCTTGCTAGTATAACATCTCTTCAGTTCTGTTTGACAAAAGGAAGTTACTTTTCTTAATGGAAGACCAAGTGGCCTTGGGGTGTAAAAAGAGATGATAAAGGAAAAAGGAAGAAAAAAAAAATCTTCCACATTTTGTGACTTTAAATGGAACTCTAGCACATGTTCAGGTTTTTTTCCAGGTAGAGTTGTAGATGAGGAAAATTAGATGCTGCCTGGGGATTTCAGGTCTGATCAATGCTGTATGCTTTCTAAAAGATTTCGGAAGGCATCAGGTTACACATTGCTTTATTTTTCTTTTAAAAAGATATGTAAATTAAATTTTTAAATATATCTATTTAAAAGAAGAGATACAAAAACTAACAAAAATGCTTAAAGCTCACGGCTGCGCCTCTAACATTTATACAAAGTCCTTTCATCTTAATAAAAATATGTCTCTGTTTTACATCTGCTTTATAAAAAAGGCCTGATTTTTATGTCTGTTGCTTCAGTAAAAATCATTCATCAGCAGCTCTATGATCCTCAAAAGAACTCTGCCCTAAGACACAAATCACAACTTTCACTCTTGAATGTCTGCCCTGAAAAGTGTCTGAAACAGCAAAAGAAGTCTGACCTGCAAAGATCCCAGAGATGATTCAAAGCCTCATATGCTAAAAAGCAGAAATGTAACCACCATCACTCTGCGAGATTATGAGCCCACAAAACAACAAACTAAGTCACTCGCGGAGATCTCTGGTTTGGGGAATGAGTTCTGTGAAACAACACTGAAGAACTGTGCCATGTGAAGGAGATGGAAAATACATTTTTCACCTATGTCACATTGTGCAATATGGTGTCAGCCTGGGATAGAAAATAGGATAGTGGTATTAGCCCCGAGAGGCAGGGCTTGTGATTCCAAGTGTAACATTACAGGATATTGTTGTGTTGCTTCAACGATTCAATATGCATTGTGCTGTCTAAAACTGTCAGAATGCTCAGTTTTCCAATCAGGCACTGCCCTAATCGTCCTCATGTCCTAAGGGAGAAAAAGGTCAAGTTCCCAAACAACTTAAAGAAATTATTAAGAATTCATATATGAACAATTTCTCTTATATGTGTTTCTAGAAATGATGTTTTAATATTACAAATCCTCTGATCAACCTCTAGTCTTTACGATCAAGTTTGCAAAATACAAGGATGATTCTTTAACTCTTCAAAATATTATTTTTTTCCTTCAAAGCATGTCCAAATATATTATTCCAGCTCATCAACTCTTTGGAACTAATTTGCATCTGGTTGCAGTATAAGAATACAATGAATTATATGCTTTTGTTACAGTTAAGAAATATCTTTCTAATGTACTCCTCTAAGAAAATAAAATGTACTGAATAGTGTCTGCCCTTATCTACGGTTGTGTATATTTATTCCTTCTATGTAAACTGTCTTTTAAAAATTATGCTTTCACTGAAAAAAGACTTATTTCTATTTAATCATTGTCTCTGTCTCAATTTACTAGGACATATGCTTGTGTCATGGGGTCAAAAAAAGACCTACAACAACCCTGTTTGAAACAAAGCCTAAAAAGGTGGAAAGTGCTGGTTTAGATTCTGCATTCAATTCCTGAAATGTAGATATAAAATTATCTTGCTCTGGGAAGTAAATCTTCCATAAATGTTAATCTTCCTTTCCTGCTTGACAATGCTGTATTTGACAGTATCCCCGGTGACTTCCTTTAAAGCTCCTGGGGCTAAGGCAGTGCTCTTTTACTCTCACTCATTGGTCAGATCAGACATTTCATTGACGTAAACACAACTGTTGCTAGCAGTTCACAGGTCAACAATGGGAGTAAGAGTTTAAAACTGTGTCCTTTTTGAGAGCTATATAGATACTAACTAAATAAAGGCCATTACCCTTGTGCTGTTATGTGGAACCAAATCCTCCTGCACATACCTTTTGCTGAATTTAATAAAGGATAATTATGTGAAATAACAAAATACTAGGATTCAAAGGAAAAAAAAAAGATAAATTTAAGCTCCTGAACATATAGCTAAATATGTTCATATAACTATTTCACCCATATACAAATACTAGAAAACTTTACATTTCTGCATTACATTTAAAGAGTTTCTCTGAAGTGTTTATTATGTCTAAGTGGGCAAGTGAAAAATCTACACGTTTTCTACATTGTTCGAAACATGCTTTGAAGTAAGTTCAGCAGACTCTTAAGTAAAATATTTGAGCAAATCTTTAAAAAATTAAAGTTTCTTCCTCTAGCTGCATGGAGGTCAGATAATCAGCTTTGATTATCTGAACCCAATGAAATCTATAACTTCTACAGTAATGTGAGGAGTTGATTGTTTTTCATGCAGCCAGTGAGAAGAATCAATGTAGAAATACACAGTCTGTTTTAAGCTGTGAGGCAGAGTAAGTTGTTTCCTCAGTGACTTCCCAAAGAAGTGAGATCAATGATACCGATTTGTGAAAATTTCATTTTAAACTTGATCCTAGGAATAGGAAAACCTAAAAATACAAATGTCCAGAAGATGCTAGCTGGCATCCTCAGTGTCTCTGCTGCAGGTTTTTCTGTCAACAGCTTGGGACAATAGGCTAAAAATAACTCAGGAATTACAAAAACCACCAAGAGTCGTCTATACTTGAGCTGTGGCAACTGCTAAGCTATACATTTCTACAGGACTAGCCCTTTCCTCTCCTCTCTACCTTAGGCTAGCTAAAAATGGTATCAAGGGAACTTGACGGCTTCCAGCTTCTTCTGGGAAGCTGCAGGAACCAGGTGACAGGGTCTGTGCTGCACCAGCCCTGACCAACCACAGGGTGCTGGCTGCTGGCCGTAGCCCCAGCCAGGTGAGTCTGTCCCTGCAGCAGTGTCAATGGGACCTGGCTTTGCTTGCCATTGGCTGGCCAGGACTTCTTAACCCCCTGAACATCATTATGTCATTGCTCATTCGGAACTGGATGGAATTAATTCTCTACGACCAATGCCTGAGTAAGGTCTGCTGGAACTTCCTGATGAGGTCCTGTGCGTATTGGCCTTGCCACAGTCAGTGGAGGTAGTTACTAATGGCAAGTTTCACTTTCCTTATACACCTGCATGTTTCTTTTTAGAGGCTTGTTTTGAATCCTTGAAAGAGCCCCCCGCCAACTGTACTAAAGCCTAAATTATCTTTTTTAATTACAATGTCTATATGCAGGACAATTAACATTGATCCCACAAAAACTATCTTCAACAAATGGTTTTATCCTTTGATTGTTGTTCCTTTCCTGCTGTGATACCTAAGGTTTGCTTCTTTTTTTATGACAGAAAGAGCCTCAATAGCAGTAGGAAACTTATGTTCAGATCAGCAGAACAATAAAATACATCATTCCTTTCACCTAAGAATTCATGCTTGCCCTTTAGAATTTTAAAAATAACACTGTTTCTTCTGACTCACAAAATAAACCAGTAATGAGTGCCAACGAGGAACCCCACCGTCACTGCTAAAACAGGCACAGTGAATATGCTGCACTTTAGCTTCAGGATATCCACTACAGTGGACTGTGTTTTCTTATAACTGCCAAAGAAGTATCTCAAAAATCTCACTGCAGCAGCAAAGTTTCAATGAGGTATATCCAGATCTCTTCAGGTAAAATTCATTTACCCGGTGAGCTTTTGCACTGCTATTAAACACTGTAATTTCCATCTAGATGGATGATGGTGAGCAGTCTCCATAAATAGCTGTAATTTCACCATCTTCCATTTGCATAAATGTTGAGTGGGTTGATTTGAAGAATACTGTATTTTTGCAATGAGCTCAAAAGCCCATTACTCTGATTGGATTATTATTCCATATACAGAGAAGTTTATTTGAAGAATATGTAGTACAATTTGAGGAGGGGAAAAAGAAAAAGAGTAACTGCAGAGAATTTCCCTTAGAAAATGAGTTTGTTTTCTTTAACTGGAAACTAACATGAAAGTTCATGCTTGTCTATAGTATCCCTTTTATGATCCTGTAGTTTTATTGGTTATATTATAATCTGAGAAGCTACTTTAGTAATATGATAGATAATATTCTTGAGCTTCCTGGATGTGTATAAGCAATGCAAACATCAAGAGAAGACACCCATATGTACCATGAGCTATCATTTTTTAAAAAAATGGCTTTTTACTCTTGATTACCATTTTTCTTCCCCTATGATATTAATGAGGAGGAGAAATGTCTTCCTCATTCTGCCTCCATATGATATTTCTACATTATATTTTTCATTACTGTGTCATTGGTGTGTATGGTGTTCACTCTCAGTTCAACTTTTAATGGAAGTGATGACTTTAGCTAGACACAGCTAAATCGTCAACCTTGAGATGGTAAGTTCCTTCCCAGGTTACCTCCTCTTTCTTCCAATTTCAACGAATCACAATCTATTGATCTGTTTTCAATGACATTAACTTAAGTATAAATCAAGAGATACTAAACTGGATGGACATATATTGGAATGGCAGTTTGAACTAGAGAAGCTTCAGGAGGACTTCCTATGGCTGTGTGTTGTTTAATTAGATTTTATTCATACAGACACTGCTAAAAAGAAACTAACTTTACTACCGACTTATAAATCCTTATAAGCAACATAATGGATAAACTAGCCTGATCTGCCAAACAATCTTAAATACAATTACGAGAGCAATTTTTCCTATCCCCATGTAGAACTCTTGCCATCATTAAAAAAACTGAATAGGAATAATAACTTGTCACTCAAATATCTTCCATTTACACTTCCTTTAAAAATCTCTTTAAGCTCACTGGAGACAAAGATTTAAAATAACACAAAAATAATATCTGAAAATTTTATTAAGATGGATGGCAAAATTAAGTGAAAATAAGAAAACAATATCTCACTGTAATAAGAATAAAAGAAAGAGGAAACACACAGAATATTGCCAAAACCTAGAGAAAGAAAATATTACCGATCATTATCTAGAAAACTATATAAAAGTAATCTATTAGAACAATATATTTCAAATAAATATTAAAAAAGACAGTGGGAAAGAATCTCTACAGGTTTTGTTGATGGAGATAACTATCTAATAAAACTCTGCTCAGGTCAATTTTGTAAAAAATAAAAAAGATTTAAATCCCTTTGACCATCCTGAGGGTGGAAAAAATAATTAAGAATTTTAACTACTGGACTTGAACCCTTCAGAGACAATATCCCCCTTGAGAATATATATCTCTTTTAACTCATTGTAGGTAATGTGGTTTGTTTTATTTTCTTTTATTTCCCTTCTTTTGTCTCCTGTTTAGCAGAAGCATTGGCATGTGTATTATTAATTTCACTGCATGTAATAAAATGATATATAATTATGTTTCTGTTTTTAGGGCAATTGTCCATGCTGCGATGTACTTAATGTGATAATTACTGTATGCAATCTACAGTGATAATTTTAGTGCAAACTACTCAAACTTACCTAATACAGAACTATTAATTTTCCAGCAAAGTTAGTTTGTAAGTTAGTTTATAGTTAAAATTAAGCAATTCCAAAATGCTCAGTTACAGTATTTCAGTGCTACAAGAGACACCTTTGACTAACATGACAAGAATATAATCTGGAGTTTGAGCTAAAATAAATGCTTATTTTTGCACCTTATTCATTGTAAGTAACTGGATCTATGTTTTTTTCATTTTTTAATACATTATCAAAGAAAAATTATTTTCAAGCAACAATTATTTATTTTAAACTACTTGCCTCTGTTATGGATTTGAGCTTTTCTAGGAAAAATATCTGTATAAATATACCTCACTAACAGTATAGCTACTTGATGAGTGTCCTGTTGTCATTTGTAGATGTTTGGACTAATCCATGAAAGAATCTCCTAATTTTATTTATATTTTATTTACAAGGACAATATATGATTTATCTTTAAAACTTAAGGCAGTCAACATGTGAGTTGGAAATAAAACAGAAATTTAAATGCTGTTCACCAAAATAATTTCTATCCCAAGATTTTATCAGAGAAAGAAAAGTTAGCAGATGTGCAGCAAATAAATTGCACCATGATTTATACTTGAATAGCCAGAACTTCCTGCACAGATACAGGTAAGCACAGATACACAAACTCTCATTTGCTAAGATTTCTACTACATCTAGAAGTGGTCTATTTGGTCATTGTCTTGGAACACCATTAAAATGCTCAATGGCATTAAAATGCATAACATGCACAGGGAGGTGAAATACATGCTTTTGCTACACTGATAATTAATTTCTACATTTTACTAAAGCATATTATGATTTAAAATTTGCTTTTACAAACATTTAATCCTTTCTAACAAAAAACAAATAGAACAGCTGATTTTCAAGAAACATATTGAATTTCATTTGTAACTGAATAACTAAACATTTTTTTCTCTTTTTTTAATATTTTTTGGCCAAAAAAATTAGTGAAGAAAATGTCATTAATGAAGAAAAAGCCATTTAAAAAAAATTATATTCTGTATCTGTCCACATAAAAAGAGAAATAATATAAAACAGTGATATTTTTGCATTTTATTCTCACTTTGTGTGGGTGGCTAATTCATTTTTTTGGCCAATGTCGTACCATCAGAATGATAGTGTTGTATACTGATAGCTACCAATAGACATGGCAGCAAAATATGAAAATAGCTCTTACATAGAGAAT
This sequence comes from Syrrhaptes paradoxus, assembly GCA_013400615.1. Classification (NCBI taxonomy): domain Eukaryota; kingdom Metazoa; phylum Chordata; class Aves; order Pterocliformes; family Pteroclidae; genus Syrrhaptes; species Syrrhaptes paradoxus. The sequence goes on from VZTO01026646.1 coordinate 21,487, forward strand.
ATCAAAGAGAAACGTACTCTATGTGAAGAGGAAAAATGGAAAGAGTTTTTAAAAAGATTTTTTGTGGCTTTTCAGATAAACTTATTTTGGAAGAGAAATGGTAAAAGCATTTTTAAGAGACTAGAATAACAAAAACCAGCAGAGAATTAGGAGGTATGTGGCAGCTCTTCCAGTCTACAAGCTGAACAACAGAACATCAAAGCGTTAAGTACTCTGCTGGAGCACATACACACTGACAGATATCAGATATTCGAAAGAAAAAGGGTGTTTTATTACCTTAATCAGAACTTGAATATGTGCCATGGCTTTTGATGACTTGAAGTACCAGAAGCTCATCACGCAAGTCCCACTTGATTCTTTCCATCTGGAACTCTTCACATGGGCTTTTTCATTTTTAAGGCTTATTGCAGTGGCCTCAAGATACAGGAATTTTCCTGAAATTAAATGATATATTGCTAAAAAAAAAAAATTGTAATCTAATTTGGAAGTCCAAACCAAACTCATCAAAGTAAATGCAGAGAAATAGGAAGTATACTTCCTGTTTAGGTCCTATACATATGAACCTCGTCTCAGGGTAAGAAAAGACCAGATTACATTTCTTGTGTGCTTGTTATATCAGGAATAAACTGGGAGCAGTTTAAGATTTGGATGGGCCTGTGCAGAAGAGTGAGAATATTTCCGTGTTTCCCTGCTGCTCTTATTACATGTATTTGCCCTACAGCATTAGTTGCTATTTCGACAGTACATCAGACAATAGCCATATACTGTGATAAATGTCAGGATGAGGTTTCCTGAAAGATAACCTTCAAAACAGCAAGTCGCACTATACAAAAACTTGTGAAACAGGCTAAAAAACATTCATACATTTATAAATCATTAGGTATCCCTAATTATTCATATTACCTTTGGTCATATGTACTCTTTAATGTATGAATATTAACTAACATTTAAATTATTTAGTCAGAGAAAATTGCAAAAAATAGATGCTTACAGTTAATATTTTCCAACACTGATAAGGTCTTTTGAGTTTTCCATTTTTATTTTT
>VZTO01026647.1:0-39647 GCA_013400615.1 Syrrhaptes paradoxus
AATTCCCCCTTTCCCCCTTTTTTCTAGCTCTTTTTCTGTTTCTTAGTCATTGCCTTCTAAGGCATGAAATCACAAGTACACACACAGTAAACTCTGATCATATCTCCTAGCTCACGCAGTGCAAGATTGAGAAAATGAGAAAATTACTTATTTTTACATCCCTCAGAGACTATGGATGCAGGAAAAGCCAAGCAATTTAGACAGCTCTATACATGTCCTGGCAGAAAATTTAGAGTTGATGTACTTTAGGCATCACAAAGGAAATGCAGCAAATGAAAGGGGATATTTTGAATGCCAGTGATGCGTAATTTGGACTTAGTAGCCTAATTGCCTCTTTAAGAGTCTAACTCTCTCTAGTGAACCTTCCCCAAATATTGTGTTGTTCACAATAAAATCAACAGCCCTGTGCTAAGTCCCATTTTACTTTCATAGGACTATCTCCAATGTTTTAATGTATGAGGCTTTAATGGGCTTTCCTGCTGATGTAACAAGTTGGAGCTGGTATCACAAAGGTAATATTTCAATATAGCAGATACCACATTTGGTTCCATTGGCTTTTCCTAACATCTGATCTCTCATCTACCAACCTTTAACAACATTATGTTTTATGCTATTATTATCATCATATATTATGTATCCTATTCATCAGTGAACTTAGTATTTAATTAGGAAGTCAACACTTTTCTAAGCACTAGCGGTACAATTTATTCCTCATGCAAAATCTTCAACTTGTAGCTATACCTGTGCCATATAGAAGAACAGTGCTCCCAAACTGAGATGAGGAGAGACAGGAGTAAGCCATGTGTTGTTAACAATACACTACGCACTTGATACTCAACTGCATACTTAAAAAAAAAAAGAGACAGAGCATTTTCAGTTTCCTGTACAGAAGAGCATCACCAAGGCTTAAATCCCTTATACAAAACTAATTTCAGAAGCAGATGGCTATATACAACTTTGATGGCCCTTCAGTTTTTTTATTGCAAATAAAATACTTGCTTGGTTTGGTAAAATAAACACAGAGTGCAACTGTCTTACTTGTGTATATTTTGACTAAGCACACATAATCAGTCTATAAATGAGGTGACACAATTAAAAAAAAAATATTTACACCATGTTTGTCATTCAAAGTCATTACTGAACATATGCACCCAAACAAGTAGGCACCAAGTACGTGTCCTCTAAGGGCAATTCATCAAAGCAAAATAAAAGTAAGCTACAGTATACTTCTTTCTAATAAGAGGAGCAATCCTTCTGACATATAAAAAAGCCTAAAGCATAGTGGTATAATCAAAATTATAATTAACTATCATAAGCCTCGAGCAAATGTAAAGCACTATCTGTTTTATGAAACTTTGATCAGAATGTGATTATTTTTAGAGGTATGCTGCATTTGTCAGATCTCAATTATACAGAGCTGTCTTACCTGCAAGGAACTCTGCTTTATAATTTCATACAATAATTTTTATATGATACAGCTCTATAAAGAGCATTTTTCATAGGTTTCTTTTACAAAGATTCATTTTTCCCAAGTGGCAAGCGGTCTAATGATCTCATCTTACCTTGTTTGTTGTTCCCGGAGATATATGAAAGACAAAATCACTATAACAAATCCTGTCTACTGTTTTCCTGAATTGAGAGAGATAAAAGTGCCTTTTTGAGAGGAAAACAAATTAGTTTTCAACCTGCAAGTCCTGATTGCCTACCCTGTCCTTCATTACTGAAAGCAGTGAGCAGCAGCCGTATCTTGCACGGAGAGAAGGACTGAAAAGGAAGCTGTGGGGCAGAAAGGTCAAGAGCCACCAGGTTACATTAGCTAACATCCACCTTACACAATGATGTAAAACTGACCTGTTATTCAGTCTGTTGTCACTGTTTAGATCTGGAAGACCCCAAGTATGCAGAATGAATAAGCCCTTCACGGACCACCTCAGACTCATTTCACCACCTCCCTCCTTCTTCATTATTCAATGTTTTCCAGGGCCTTACAGCCACCTTTCTGACAGCGATAACTTTTCTTGGCCTCCTTTCTCTGCTTCTGTTATGTGAACATGATAGCTTTGCTCTAGTGGTCTGTGCAAATTAATGAGATTTTGTTGAGTGCGTCCCTGTTAAAACTAGTTCAAATGAAAAAATAGAAGATTAACTTGTGGGAGAAGTTGCAGAGGATCTTGTGTTACCAAGGCTCATCCTGAAGGGACTTAGTTTCTTTTTAAAAAAATTTTCTGAGTGAAAAATTAATTTTTATGAAATTATAATCAAATTTTTAGCTTTAAAAAGTAATGTGTTTTCAAGTCTGAATTATGAATGGACTGAATAATGTCAACTCAGAAGTTGGACTTATGCAGAACAGACATACAGAAAAGACCTATTCCTATAACTCCCCGTCCATCAGAAAATAAAGTTTGCTACTTCAGATGAAGAGGGCTATTACGTAACCCTCTACCACAGGTAAATATTTTTGCCTGTTTCTATCTGGTAATCAGATTGTAATGAGGAGAAAAGTAATAAGAAAGATTACCTTTACTCATGGGGGGAAGCAGGGTTTGAGAGCTTCTGAGGGAAGATAACATCATATATGAGACCTTACTATGTAGTAATCTCAGTACATCAAAGCAAATTACATATTAGCCTGTGCCAAAAGGAGAACTGACCATTACTCTTTGGAAAAAAAAAATACTGTTGCCTTTTCAGGTACATTAAATATTTAGGTTTTTGAAAGACAGCTCACAAGGGGAAGCCCAGCTTCCTGGGTACCCTCAAGCTTTAGACACTTTGTCGTATTTGCAGCACAAAAGTGAAGTTTCTTTTGTTCAACAGCTACTTCTCCAGGTATTTTAGCTTTTAAAGTGAAGTTTAGTTCATCTTTTCAACTCTTGACAGACACTGTTTTACATGTTTTAGTTTTTAAACAGTTAGTTTTTCTATCAGTTCCACTGCTGCTGGTCATTCTAAATACAAGAAATAGCTGCTAAGGAAAAAAAGTTAAGACCATTTGCAACCATCTATACTACCTGCCTTTTTCTCTTGCATCTTCCCCATACCCGAACAGTCTGTCTGCTTATTTTTCCTGGTGGATTCTCTGCACCTAAACTTGTTGGCATTAAGAGTTTAGTTAATTTAATTTTACTGCCATAGCTCTGCCACTAAAACTGTCCTCCTACTGATATAGTTATACTTGCAAAGAAGTGCTTTTGCTGGTATCTCTTATTTCAATGAGCAATATATGCTAAAGTGTCAAGAGCTGGTATGTCTACAACTCTGCTAGGGCTTTGGTGGCCTCACTGCATCATAAAGTAGCTGGGAAATAATCAAAGTAGCTGAGACAGCAAAAACTACTAGGGTAGACCAAATATGTCTTTTTCTCTTTATCTAGTTCTTGGTAACTATTCCTAACCTTGTTCTCCATTTTCTTTTCTGGGTTTTCATCCATCATGAGCAGGTGCATCCATTGCCAACTGGGAAGACAACATAGGAGACTTTGCTGCTCATTTTTCATAACATCAGTTAAGTTCTCCACATTTCCAATACTATTTTCTGGGGGGAGGCTGGAGACTGCAAGACTGGATTCATGTGGGAAAAGCAGAAAGGGAAGCTGAGCAGCCTCACAAAGCCATCCACAGCTTGAGGCTAGGGATGTTGTCAGTATCAAATCCGGTCATTTAAGCAGATGCCAGAAGCCAGAGCCTACCCACATCATTCTCCACTTAGCTAGCTGTGCATACAGCCTTTGTTAATTTTCTTTCTGTTCTTATTGGCTTATCAACAGCAGGTCTTAGAGGTTCTGATGCCACATTTCCCTTCAAAGGCAGTTTCTTTGCTTTCCACATGCACGAATCATTAATTAAGCATAGTGCCCTCTTAGACACCTTTGTCATGAATTATGAATGTGAACAGTCAAATATTCTATCCTCATAACAATGCCAAGATGAGATTAATATCAACTCTGAACTCTAGGATGCCCTCCAAAGTTCAGAAACAAAAAAGCAAGTAAGAAACAAGAAGTTTTAGTAAAAAGGAGAATCCTCTCTGTGAGTTGGCCTAAGATGGACAATGACAGGATTGTCACTACTGCATCTGCCTCAAAATTTTCTCTTGCACCAAGAGTGCTCCACTAGTTCATACGGAACGATCACTAAGCCAAAACATTGACTCTCATCATTGTCTTTCCAGCTATTGCCCACTGAAATGCAAGAATACCATCTGAATAATTATTAACACAGAATGACAATATTAATTAAATGGATATCTATTTTGTGACTTCCTGAGTTTATTTTTTCTCCTTGGGATGTCTTTTGCTTACAGACAAAGGATCTGGTTACAGATCTACTGAACTACACCCAGGAATACATAATCTTATTCTTCTAATATACTGTTGTATATGCAATTGTAAAAAGTGGCTTATCCATATTGATAGACATTCTATGGAAAACTCTGGACTTTGATGAAAACTTAAGCAGCTTTCCAAAATTATTTAAAAGAAAAATAAATTAATATTGAATAATAAATGAAAAATTACAGAAACAGACTATATTTCTCAATGGTAGGCTCTGTCTTGTCCTGATAGTCCTCACTGTCCTGTCTTGGCTTTACTGTCTGCACCAGGTCTGCACTTATAGAGAAAGACAGACAGCAAGACGGAGAGGAAGAGAGAAAATCCCAGCAGACACTTGATGGGCTAACTCTGATCTTTGTAACATTGGTTACATTAATGGTACTAGACATGTAGTCCTATTAGCTTCAGATAGAAAGCATAAAGTGGTGGTTTTCAGGGTCAACTGACTCACCTTGGACATATTAATAAACTATTTTAATAAATATGAATTATGTATATAACTCCCAGATAAAATATATATTAAGATGCTGCATACAATAACCTTATCTCAGCTTTATAGTGACATGAGGTATTAACCACATGGCTGTGAAAAATACATTTTAAAGTTTGAAACCCCAGATTAAATTTAGCTGGTTTTTAATGGCATAATTTTTATTATATAGATAAATTTTTTCTTACTATGTATTACTGGTGGACAAATTTAAGACTGTGTGGTGGATTCAATCTCACACTTCTGATTTTAAAATAATTTGAACTATTGTAAGAGTAAATTAAGTTTAATTTGGAAGCCTTGAATCCTTATGATGGAAGTAATTGCAAAATTCCTGTAAAGTTCTACTTCTTTAAGTTACTGATACATTTCCTGCCTTAGCACTCTTTTCACCTTCCCCAAGGAATTAAAAAGCAATAGAGAATGAACGCTAGTATATGCTAACTTTACCTAAGTGAAAATGCAAATTATTATAAGTATATTTTATAACTGTGTATTTTAAGGACAGATTCCCAGGTCTGGCCAGTGGAAAGCAAACAGGTTGCTCTGACACATGAGCCAGGCTGCCTAACCAGAGAGAAGTGACATCAACCTGATCCTTAGCCTGCCAGGGTTTGTTTCCCTGTTTAAAGCTGAAAGAACAAACAGCCCAAGTCCTGGACTTGCTGGGCTTCCTTTCCACATCCCCAACCACGGTGCCTTGGTCGGGCAGTGATGCACGGCAGCAGAGCCATGAAGAGCCAGTGTGGAGGAGATGTGGTTAACCTTCCCCAGGGAACGCCTCATCTGTGGGGCCAGGCTGTTCTCTACAAGGCAGTCAAGTGATTGTTCACCTTACTCCTGCTGTCACAATAGCCCTGTTTAACAATTTGTTGAGACGTTTTTCAGAATATCTGTTGCCTGTACTATTACAACAAACACAACAGTAATTAATAAGCTAATTTTATTACCATGTAGGCAGAATTTAGATGAGATTTCAACCCATTTTGACTCTATAGATACATGAAAAGATTGTCTGTTACTTTACTATTATCCATAGCGAGAAAGAAAGGCTGGACACAGATGCTAAATTTCCTAAAGGACTCAGTGTGTTATTAACATAAGTTAATCAATGACTTCAGCTCTTTGCCCAAAGAATAAATGTTGCAATTTTGTGAAGAATATGTAGCATTGGTCAAAGAAAGCAAAGATGTTCAATACCCGATTTAAATGCAAAATCAAACTCCTTAACTCAGGAGTTACAACAAAGCTCTCCATAATAGCAAGGAAAAAAATAAATTGACATATCAGTAGTTAGCATATTGCCATGTAGAAATAAATCACTGTTTATACTATATTGCACTTTACAGTATTAGAAGAGTTGAGAGGAATTTGATTAATGGAATAAGGCAGCAGGCTCACTGCTTGTGGCATTAGTGGAGTGTGTCTCAGAATTCTTGTTCCATATCTGTGGTTTTTCATAACCTGTGTTTGATGATACTTGATTGGTATAAAAGGTTTACAAAATGTCCTAGTGCCTCTCAACCATTGCTAAGTCAACATTCTCTCACTTTCTGCAAGATTCTTACACCAAGTAGTTTGGTGATTATTCTTGTGATCACACTAAATAATACCATCATCATCATCAGAGCACATAGTACACGTAGTAAAGCTTAAGGCACAAACAAAAAGGCAAAACTATATTTGTGCATGAAAGGTGACAGAAAGTGTGTCATTTTGCTTCTGTACAAAAGACAGCTATAGTGCAGCAACTAAGGAAAAATGCATGCCTTCCAGTTGGTATCAAGCTTCTACAATGGTTACGAGAACATCTAGATTGAAATCAAATCTGACACAGATCTGAATGCAAATTCCAGTCAAAGCGCTGTCTGCATTATAAAAGCATATAGAAATCTCAAGAATAGCAGCTCAGCTCCCTAAAGAGATTAGAGGTGAGAGCCACGAGACTTACCAAGAAGTGGGAGACAGGGAACTGACGTGCAAAGTGATGGATTGAGTTGGTCACATTTACACGGAAAAATTCTGTCAAATGAACAGAGATCTACAAAATTTTGTCACAAATATCAACAGTTGTATCTTCTACTATTCACTTTCTCTTCAGATAGAATGATTTTCAAGACCAAAGAGAGAGGACAAAACCGCTTTTCAGAAGACTCTCTAAACTCAAGCTGGGTTGCTAGTCTAGTTCCCCTAATTTAGTTGACCACCTTTCTGCATTAGAAACATTTTGTAATCTTGCGCCTTCCCTGACTGGTCCAAACTCATAAACAATTCGTAGATATATATATATAATTACTAAGGCATACGTAGTAAAATTATAGCGTAGGAATACTATGTTTATGTATCCCTCTAAGAAAACACATTAAAAATTAGTGTGTTGCAAAGGTCAGGAAACATTTGAAACTGTAATTAGTCCAGGCTGAGATCTCCAAATTACAGAATTAATCTTGTGAAATTTATGGCACCCAACAAATAATACTTTCGCAATATTATCATAATAGCATTTATGATTAAGTTCCCAAAATATGTCTGTGTTTACTGGAGTAATGATATAGAACACCTTCATAAGAAGGACTCAGCACCTTTTATAAAAGAATTCCTAAGGTTTGAGTGGTCAGAAACAGTAAGAGAGCAACAGATTGGAGTTCCATTCATAAGATATTTCAACACAGCTTGCATTGCAGAGATAGCTGGTACCAGATCTGAGCTATCATTTCAAAGCAGAGCATAAATCTAAGCATAAACATTTTCTAAATTCCAGAAGTATTTATTGTATGTACTTTACTTAAAACTGTCGCAAGTTCTTTTAACAGCTGTAGCCTGTGATTTCATACAAGTATTTATGCAAAAATTTGTGTGAAGTGCCAGTATTATAAGCACTTGTAAAGACATTTGTGTGAAACATTCTAATAATGCATGTATTTATACACATCATATTGAAACGCTGGCAAAATATGCAGTTTTAAAAATTGTTTCCTAGGGTGTCTTTTTCAATAGTAGACATACTAGTCTTCTTCCCTTCCTTAAATTTCACTAAAGACTGCTTTGCAATAGTGCCTAACTGAATAACTGACAGCTCTGTAATTTACTGTGTTTAATTCTTCAAGAGAATGCATTCAAATTAATAGATTTTATGCCGTGTATGATGTTGTTATGTTTAGTTGATTTGTTTCTTCCTCAAAATGCAGCATGAAGTTTATAGGCCTGTCAAAAATTGGTGACTATGTCAACAGCCAACGTTGTCTCTTCCCCAGCCAAAGCTGTCTCTCCCCTTGCATCTTGAGATCCCGTTCTTATATATTCCTACCACTTAGTTTAAGCTATTCATGAAGAGTTTGTGACTTTATGTGTAAGTTACAAGTTTTCATTATGAATGGATCAGCTGATGCAGCTAAAATGGCTTGGTGGGTATGTAAGAAAAGACCAAAGATCTTGAGAGATTAGCCAGCTTTAAAGTATCACACTCACCCTATATAGCGGAGTCTTATTACTGGAAACATTCATGTCTCCTTTTATCGCAGTTATACTTTTTAGTATTTCTTCACTGTGTAAGTATGTGAAATACTAGGGCCTGAGCAGTGAGGCCCTGAACCAAAGTTGACCTCTAGGTGAACCTCACAACCTAACAATATATCTGATATGTATAATATTGATCACATATGCAATGTATAAACTTATGAATATATGCCAATTTATAAAAGCTTTGGTTGTAATGCTTCTAGAGCTTTGCTGTAACGCTTGCTGTAAAATAATAGTTGTGTATCAGTAGCCCCACTTGCCAAAAAGAGATATACCTGTCTCAAACCTTCAAACAGACCTCTACGTGACAGAATGTAGCAGGGCGGTGATGGGCTTTGTTTAGAGACGCATAATCAAAGATAACCAGACACCTTTACTTCTTCTTAACTTTTTCTCAGGTTCTGGTCAAGCGCGGGATAGAAAGTTGTTTGTTTAACTGTATAAAAGTGGGGACCATTTGCAGGGAAATTTGGAAGCCTCCTCTGTACGGTTGCTGGGATAAGTTCTCCAAATCCTTCACTGTAAATAGGCTCCCACAGCGTCTGTGGATCTGGATGATGGTAATATAGGGCAATTGCTGGTGTATCTTTCTTAATCACTATCACTAACTCTATGTAGTAATGATTAGGTGCATTTCCTTGTTTTGTGCTTGCTATAGTAGTGTGCTTGTTTTGCTGCTTTGCCTTATCTTGCTTTATTTTCTCTGTACTATTTTCCTTATTACTTTGTCACTTTGGACATAAGTGAAAATAAATTTACTTTTTTTTGTTGCCTGTGTCCCCTGTGCTATCCCCATCAATTGGCAAAACAGTATGTTCCACACATTTTGGTAGTCTTTCTTCCAGAACACTCACACTATATCATCTGAGGATTTGACTTCACTTCATAATGTTGTCCTAATGCTGCCTTTTTGCATACTTATCAGTTGTTTTCCGTATTTTTTGATCAGGCGTTCTATTATGTGTTATTTTGTCTTCTCATGGCATTTTGTAACTGAGCTAATTATGATTTCTTTATAGACAATACAATAATAAAGACTAAGCAAGATTTTTCCTTAGTGGTGAAAATTGTGGTCCCAGCACTAAGATGATGAGCAAGTCTATCTGCTATTGGTCTCAAAGGAAATCTATCTGCAGTTTAAGGGTTGAAAGTTGAAACTTTCACGTATATTTCAAGACCGTTAGCTGAGAATATCTTGATATAGAGTCCACAAACATTTGTCTTGAGGATCCAGACAGTCAGTCACCCAATTACATTCAGTTATTATTGTTAGTTATGTATTATGAGTTAATAAGGGTTTGGAAAAAAAAAAAGGCAGAGAGAGAGAAATTACAAACTGATCTGCATAACTACAGGACAGATGGTGAAGATTTCTTAAAATCTGGTGCAGATAGCCAGGGACTTTGCACCCAAAAGTGCAAAGAAACAGTTTTTGTGGTTGCTTAAATAAAGTAACTTATAACCAGACTAGTGTGGCCAGGCCTCCCATCTGAGTTTTAACTTCACATTCTGAGGATTATCCACCAACAGCACCCCCTTTTCCATGAAACTCCTGGCTTCTTCCAGTATATTGCAAGTGTCCTTTTCTTCAGCAGTCCTGGTCAAACTTCCAGAATTATGGAAATCTCATAATGACAGTCATTGCACATTCAATTTGCTCCTCTACATCCTTCATGTGATGAGTTCTCAAGATACTGTATGTAAGGTTAGCAAGATAAATTTCAAGATCCAACATATCTCACACCAGAGTTACTGTCTTCAAATCCGCCAGTGCTGGTAAACATATATCCTTTTAAAAAGCAGAAGAAATGTGGACCTGCTCTCTCTCACTTCTGTCTTAAAGCTGTAACCACTGAAGTTGTATGAGAAGGGAATCACCCCTATTTTAAAAGAAAGCGTAGGCACCACTGAATGTTCTAGAGAGTGTAAGTCCAAATCAAACACGCTTTCAGACAACCTGCTAGCATTTTACGTCAAAGGGATGAACATATTCAGCGCTTTTCTACTGCAACACACTTTTGCATCTTCTGAGAAACAGTGCAGGGAACTTCGTACAGAAAATGAAGTATCTAATGAGTTCAGTTCACAACATGCAAAAACAAGAATGACTGAACTGATTTTGACCAAAGGTCTAGATAGTGTTCTGGTCTCTTGGGGCCTTAAGCTGTTGCTAACAGAAAACAAAAAAGGCAAGCATACCTGAGCCTTCCATCCAAAACCACTTCCCAGAGTCCAAATATGTTTAGCTTGAATGATTTTCTGAACTTGTATTTTGCCTGTTTAGCAACCCTCAATGTACTACTCTTTGAAGTCCTTTTTCACTCTTCCTTTGAAACTGCCTGCACACACAATATCTTACAGTAGGAAGTTCTACAGGTCTCCTGTCCGCTGAGTGAAAAGTATGTACTTTTGTATGTATTTAATCTGGCTTTCAGAGGCCACTTATTCTCGTGTTAGAAGGGAGAGTGAATAATCCTTCTCTTCGTTACTCAAAATTGGACATATTTCTAACATGTCTCCTCTAAATAACCTTTTTTTTTTTTCTAAATGAAGAGTTCTGGCCTACTTAGTTGTTCTTCAAAGGGAATACATTCTATATTTTTTGTCACTCCTGTCCAGTCCTTGTTTTTCTGACTTCCAAATTTCAAAATAATCTATCTGAGAAGACAGGGTTCATTATGAACTGCAACATTCATGGTGTGGTCAGAATGATTACAAGGTTCTTTGACGATTTTCTGTTTCTGTTTCAGTAGTTAATAGTATTTGGTATGCTTTTTTGACTGATATTGAGCATAGAGCTGACATTGTCATGAGACAATCTAGTAGTGCCACAAGATCTCAGTCTTGAGTGGTAACAGTCATCTCAGAGTTCATTCTTTTGCATGTGAAATTAAGAATTTTTTCTCAAGTACATCACTTGATATTTACCTGCAATTAATATTATATGCCATTTTGTTAGCTTCATAATATTCTACTGTAATTACTCAATGTTCTCTCACCATCACTGCTGTGAATAACTTTGTATCATCAGCAAATATTCCCATCTCACTGCTCATCTTCCTGTCCTAGGTCATTATGACTGTTTTGAACAGCACAGGTTCCAGTATAGACTCCTTGCAAAACTGCATTGTGATCTCCCTCCTTGCAAGAAAGGTATATTTCTGTCATTTAGTCATTTACAAAAAAAAAAAACAACTATAAACTTATGTGGGGAATCTTCTGAAATGACTGCCTAGGTTCCTTAAAAGCCTTTGTTGAGGGATGTTTCTAGATGTATAGAAGAAATCCAGTATGCTTTATCAATGAGACCACTATTACACATATTTGTTCATACCTTCAAAATCCACAAGAAGAGAATTTTCCCTTTGCAGAAGTCAGATTGACTCCCTTCATGTAGGTTATATTTATTTATATACTTGTTATAGATACATGCCCACTAAATTTTTTTATTGATTCTACTAATTCTCTTGGAGTTATTCAGGGACATTTCAGTGCTGAGTATAATGTGTGCACGTCAACTTAATCTTACTTTAGACATTTTGTTCACCTGTATCTCTGACTGCAGTTAATTGAACCTAAAATTAGTGGGTCAGCATAATTTGATGTGTCAGATTTCTTTAATTTTACATACCTAAAATCCTCTTTTCAAAACTACTGGCTAAGTCACATTAAGTAATTCACACTGTATTTATCTAAAAGTAGCAGTATTAGTCACATAACCATAACAGTGTCAATTTTGCAAAATTAAGTGTTAAAAACATGACGTTTTTACTGAGCAGTTTTAGTCCATAAGAGAGAAGAGCTTTGAAACACAAGCACAGAAAGGTTATCAGCATCCTCAATTCAAAAAAATCCACCTCTGCAATTGAAGAATAGCAATATTTTATTTGTACTCACTGCTCATTTCTAATCCACCTCTAGCTCATACGTATTCTGGTCAGCAACAACATATGCAGTCTGTCCCTTTATCCTGGTAGACATCAAACACAGCATTAAAGTAAGCATTTGGACTACAAACAATTATATTTAGTCATCTCCTTAAAAGCTCCTAAATTTCACAGAATGCTATTGATAAGCTTCCCATATGTCTAGTGATGTTGTTGCCATGGCTTCTGATACAATAGCACAGGGATATTAAGACACCCAAAAAATAATAATTTGGGGGTTGATTTTCTGATAGGGTATTGAATTAATTAATATTCCTGTTCATGAAAGCAAATTACCTGTACTGAAGACACATGCTGAGCAATATTCCACAAAGCCTTGCTAATTCACCTGACTCATGATTCATGTCTGTTCTGGTCTTGGGGTCAAAGACTGACATTTGTGACAAACTGTGCACTGATCTGTGCTACAAGTGGCTTTGATTTTAGGAATTAAGCTACAACTACAATGCTCACTCACTTTACATCATTGTGACCAAAAATAGTCTAAGGATAAGAGCAGAGTGCACTCACTGACTGCACTGTTTATAACAAGGATGAGCAATCTCAGACAAGTCTGACCTTATACCCCTGCGGTAATGCTAATAATGGACAGCATGTATGATTTAAGTAAGTCATGAATGTATAAAAATAATAAATGCTCAAGCACTGGTTACTAAAGCTAGGATAAAAGAAAATACTAAAAATAAAGATTACAGCTTTGATATTTTAGACAACTTTAGGTGCCAGTCAAGGGTGTGTAAAGTCATAAAATATCCTCACCATAAATGAATCAAGATATATTGTAAACCTAAGTAAGCCTAAGTCTTGTGAGAATTCTAATCATGATTTATGGATGAAATCTGCCTGGATGCTTTAAGATGAATCTACAATTTTTTTGTGCTTTATCCTGCAAAGCTTGACTTCCAAATATTTTTAAGTTAACCCATCTCTAACTGGGAAACAAAAAAGTGATTTTGTTTCTTGAGACAAATGGGAGGCATGTCCAAACAAGACAGAAGCACTTTGAATCCATCTTCCAAAATTATCTATATTGCATGTTCCATTAAAGCAAATACTTATGTTATAAAGATTTGTACCTTCTATAGGTTTTCACTGTATTTCAAAATATTATTGTCAGGATGACAGAGTGTCTACCTTTCACCTTCTCTTTACTTGTGATAAAAATCCTATGATGGGTCTTTGCAAAAAGCATATGCAGAATCTGGCATCAGAGACCTGTCTGAGGAGTAATGGAAAGATATCCTCACAACCACAAAGACAAGCTCTGTAAGTCCTATGTCATTCACTTAGCATGAAAAAAAATCTAATCCTCGACTACTGGATAATTGCATAGCTGATGACTCCCACTTAGAAAAGGCACTTAAATGCATCAGCAATGTTGGTGTTGACATCTGCCAAGGTCATTTTGATGCAGTCTGTAGTGGGTTTACCCTGGCTAGGCAGCAAGTGCCCACCAAAGCTGCTCTATCACACCTCTCCTCAGCTGGACATAAGAAATAAAATATAAAGAAAGGCTCGTGAGTCGAGATGAAGGCAGGGAGATAAACGCTCACCAAATACTGTCATGGGGAAAACAGACTCATCTTGGGAAAAATTGTTTAATTTATTACCAGTCAAATCAGAGTAAGATAATGGGAAATAAAACCAAATCTGAAAAACACCTACCCCCTACCTCTCCCTTCTTCCCAGGCTTAACTTCACTCCCAATTTCTCTAACTCCTTTCCCTCAGTGGCGCAGGGGGACAGGAAATGGGGGTTGTGGTCACTTCATTGCATGTTGTCTCTGCTGCTCCTTCCTCCTCAGGGGGAGGGCTCCTCATGCTCTTCCCCTGCTTCAGGTGGGGTCCCTTCCATGGGAGACAGTCTTTCATGAACTTCTCCAATGTGAGTCTTCATAAACTGCTCCAGTGCAGGTCCCCTATGGGGCCAAAAGTCCTGCCAGCAAACCTGCTCCAGTCTGGGCTCCTCTCTCCATGGGGTCACACGTCCTGCCAGGAGCCTGCTCCAGCATGGTCTTCCCACAGGGTCACAGCCTCCTTTGGGCACAGCCACCTGCTCCAGTGTGGGGTCCTCCCTTGGGCTGCAGGTGGATCTGCTCCCCTGTTACCCTCCATGGTTGCAGGGGCACAGCTGCCTTGCCATGGGCTGCACCAGGGGCTGCAGGTGAATCTCTGCTCTGGTGCCTGGATCACCTCCTCCCCTCCTGTGTCTGAAGAGTTGTTGCTCTCACATATTCTCTCTCCTCTCTCAGGCTGCAATTTCTCAGGGTTTTTTTTTCTGTCTTCTTAACTATGTTCTCCCAGAGACGCTACCACCATTGCTGACAGGCTCAGCCTTGACCAGCAGCAGGTCCTTCTTGGAGCCGGCTAAACCAGGCTCTATCAGATATGGAGGAAGCTTCTCACAGAAGTGGCCCCTGTAGCTCCCCTGCTACCAAAACCTTGCCATGCAAACCCAATACACCGCCTTTTATATTACCCATTTTCATGAAACACACAGACTTAAAGAGTGTCTTACTTTCCTTAGAGATAGAAATAATGGAAAACTATCAGCATTTTGAAATGCTTGCATTGTCATGATGGAAGTTGTTCTGGAATTAATATGGGTATCAAGGGAAAGGGACAGGACACTACACTTGAATTTCAACCATGATATGACTCCTCGTACCTTTGTGCCTATAGGCCGAACTATGCAGATTATTTGCCTGTCTCCTAAATGCACAAATGATGCATTTCCCAGAAAACCACATCCATCTTAAAAACAGAGGCTCAGAAGGGATCTCTAGACATCTTAGGAAGATCAAATGATTGAAGAGGTGAATAAAGACACTGAAAAAAGACAATTAATCTTAAAGTTCAGAATGTACTACTTGAGTAGCAAGCTCCAAAATGCTTCAGAGACAAATGAGTGAGGATACAACTGACTTCTGAATTTACTGAAGCAGATCTGGAACTTCACCAAACAAATGTAGAATCCGTGCTTAAAATATTTGAGAACCACTGACTACCGACCGGATTGAACTTTTCCTCCTGTCACCTAGTCATCTACTTAGACCTGGATGATTCACTTGAGGATACATTTTAAAAAAAAGGCAAAAATACTTCTATTTCTAAAGGAACCATCCTGAGAGCGAGGCTACCTTTGAAAAACTCTGTGATCATTTATCCTATCAGAAGCTTATATTGTTTTTAGATATCAACTCAAAGAAGATGGAAAGAGAGGGAAGGAGAGGGAGGGAGGCAGAGAGGGAGGGCAAGCAAATCTCTCAGGAAAAGAAGTCATACTCTGCCAAACAGAATTTTGATGATGTAGAGAATTGTGTCCAAACATCTCAATGAAGATTAACAGTTGGAGAATTAAAAATTGCTAGAAAACTCTGCATTATTTTTCTGAGTCATACAAAGCAGTTCAGCTTTACAGTTTCTTACTTGTATTAAATATAATTTCGATGCTGAAGTGCTAGAATGGAAAATATGGAAAAATATATTTAGCACAACATGGGAGGCTGTCACTAAAAACATGGCTATTGTTACAAAGCTACTTGTCAGCAGCAGTTATCCTATCTAATCAAAGGATACAATTAGATATACTCATTTTTTAAAGCACTGTTTTAAAGCGATCTGCTACTTTAAGTGGTACAAACTGTAGAAATTTCAGAGACCAAAATTGTTAGTACATTTTCATTTGGCTTGTATTGTAAAAGGTGAATACGTGGTGGGGATAAATATGTAAGAAAGTAAAATAACAACACCATTCTCCTTTTGGTTTGTGCTGTACCCGTCTGTTATACTGACAACTAAAACCCTGTATTTTACATGGCAAAACAATGTCCAGAAGATGCCAGCTTTTGTCCCTTCAGTCAGCAACTGAGCCCAAGGGCAACACTCTACAAATGGCAGCATCCATGGCACTGAATCTGAACTCAAGGATCTGTTAGGATACGATAGTTCTTCTGTTTACCTATGACTTAAGAACATATCTGTCTTCATATACTGAAAAAAAGTGTGAGACAGAGCAAAAACCAAATTACATTCTATAGCTCTGCACAGAGGCATGTTTTATAAGAATAACAGTGGATGACACTATAGGCTGTGATAGTGAATGCAAAGTATTTTTCCTGTGTCAGTAGAACCATGAAAAAAAAAGTTAGGCTTTCATAACTTGTGCAGTATGTATGTGTATAAATTGTAATGCTTTACAGTATGCAGACATCTGCAAACGCATACAACCTGAATGTCAGCGTCACAATATTATCCAACAATTTAAAATACTTTTTGCCTCTGAATCCCTCTTTATTTTATTTAGCTCCTGTACATTTCTTTTTATGATTAGCTGTAACAAAAATAAATCTGGAGTACTTAAGAAAACACTTTGCTGCAGCATAGTAATAGTTTCTGAAATCTTCTGTCTGAAGCAGATGGCTGATCTCAAAGAAAGCAATTGAAGAAAGAGCTGATAGCATAGACCTTCCTCTAGTGTAAAATGAAGACACTCCACCGACTTCAGAAAATATCGATACAGTGATTCATTAACAGTATAGTGAAAAGAATGGTTACTTCACTTTATTTCTAGTATCAAACTCTTGTCCATGTCTACTGAAAATAAATTCTAGTCAAAATATTACCAAATATAATCAAAATGTGCACTATCATGACATGCTCATGCTAATGATTATCCCATTGTTTTGAAAATATTAGAATGCAAATCAACAGCATTGTCTTAGTTAATTGATTACACACGGTACAAAAAAGGGGAACAGGCTAAAAGGTATTTACACAAATCATCTGGTAAATGCTTAGCTAATAATTATTTACACTTGATTGCTTCCTCAAACAATTTGCGAGGGGAAAAAAAAAGTAGATAATTACTCAGGTAATGCATTTGCAATTGCTACATCCAGTCATTCTGTATAGCAAATTTGCAAGCTGTCCTCCAACTTCAGGAATTTAGTAGTGGTGATTATATAAAAGCAAAGAAAAAAAACATTTTGTTTGAACAGCTATCATTGAATCTGCACGACTTGACAGTTAGAAGGAAATTTTGAACCTCAGCCTTGGCTGGTGAGCTAAGTCCTACCAACTAACAGAAGGCCTCCTGCAGGCAAAGGTCTGGCTTTTGGCTTGTCCAGCAGCTGGGAGAAGGGCCTGCAGTGGAACAGGGGCATGTCAGCTACAGTCAGCATTTTTTCATGGCGGAAAATGTGTTTCCCATAACTGTTATTTAAATTATTTTAAAGCGCACACCCACCTGCACAAAGCCAGATTACCCTCCCAATTATATGGAACACAGCCTGCACAGTAGCTCTTCAAGAATACAGCACTAATCCCACAGATTAGAAATGGGTAGCAAATTAAGAACAGATGTTTCATAGCAGCTCTGTGTCAGAGATGACTGAACTAGTGCCAAGAGTACTAATATATCCACATGATATTCAGTGGTGCCAAGCCTGGTTCCTCAATTACCTTACACATGACATAATGTTTCCAGCTCCAAAACCATCTCATTCAGAGCTCCGGGATTTCTTCACAGCAGTGCATTGCTCTTTATGGACATAATCTAGTGTCCCTTGAGATTACTATGTTTCCCTCATTCTATCGCCTGCACAATGCACAGTCTGCTACATCAGGAAACACTTCAGCAAGTGAGGTTAGTTCTACCATTACGAACTCAACTAACACCAAAAAGCAGACCTTGTAAACAGCAGTTAACATCTTAAAAGTGGTTTTGGTTCACTGCAACTAAGGGCATACAAAATCTACAAAGTAATAGAACCAACAATATTAATGTCTAAAGACTATCAAATATGCCCCAAAAAAATAAAAATTAAAAAATACAGTAGATAACCTTTCTTTTTATTGAAAGTAAAATAGGATACTCTGGGCAGTCAGTGACTACATAGAAAGGGAATTTAAATCTTCAACTATCTTTAAAACGAACTCTGAGATGTCAAACCATGCAACAACATTGATGTGCTTAAGAGAAATCTTTTTCACAGGGTGTTAAAAACAGGATTCTCAGGATAGTAAGGTTATCCTTTTTTGAAAAAGGGGAGAGAAACAGAGAGAGGGAGGGAGGGAGGGAAATACTGCTGCTAGGAATATAAATAAATTATGTGTGAACAGTGATCCAAACCAAAGAAAGCATCAAATAAATTTAAGGACAGCAATGAAAGTATGTATACTTTGAAAGGGGTGAAATGTAAGCAGGACAGGTTCAGAGGCAAAACACTGAATGTTTGTCTCTAAAGTGACAGAGCTTTGTGTTCCATTTAGAAAACAGCAAGTGATGATTGCCATAACTGGTCAGCCTAAGAAGTAATGCTGGAATGAGAAAATAAACAACTAACCATTGTCTAAGGTACATTCCTACACAGAGCAAGAGGAAGACTCTGTATCTCCTGTATTTTGAGACAAATGGGCCTGGTGAAAATATTTTTAACATCAACATTTTTCTTAATTTGCTTTTCAAAAAACAGAATGCTACATGTGTTTCTATTAAATGTTGATTATTTTTGTACTTGTTTCATACTTTGTGACAACCTCACATGCAAAAAAAGAAAATGCTACTGAAATTCAATTTGTTGCATTTTCAGCGGAAAGGGATTTGAAATAATACTTCGGAAAGCCTCACAATCTAGAAATCAGTAAATCTTGTAGCAGAACATTTTTTGCAACATATTTAACACAAAAACTCAATAGAATATATCTCCCAGAGACAGTACAAAATAAATTCAGCAGAAATCTGAAACTAAGTAGTTTTTCAGCACCATTATTGAGCAAGCATTGGAATTAATAACAGCGCTCACATGAGAGGCTCATATAGTGATCTCAAACTTCAGCTGTTGCAATACCAAAGACTGATACTGAATTTCTACATACATCTTTAATGCTCTTTGAAATATCACAGTCTTTCTGACACAAGACTGCTTCTTCTTTAGGTAGTTTTTTTTCTCATTAGATGGGTCTCTGCACCAAAGTCAATATAAATTCTCTTTTACACATTTTAAAGTCATTAGTATAGCATTTTCCAGTGAATAATGGGGAGTAGGTCAGTATCTAGACCCTTGGCACCAGGATGCATTACAATACGTGAATTGTCAAGTATCTGTGAATTGTGAAGCAAGTTTATCTAAGGTTACCAGAGCATTTTTATCACTAAGTATCATTTGGCATAAATGTGCAATGCAAACAGCAGAAGACATGCATTTTGCTAACTCTGTGCGTCATTATTAGATCTACTTACCACTATTGGTTATAAGGATTGGGTGGAACCTACATTGGCTTAAGTCTTTATGGACTGAGATTGTAGATGTTTCCAAGTGTAAACTATTGCAGTTACAGAAACCTGTTATAATTCCTCAACAAAGAAAGGGCAAGTAGACTATAAACTGAGTGAGCAAATAAAAGAAAAGGATAAAAAGGCCAAAGTACTAATAAGAAAAGGGAGATTTTTATTACCTAGGTAAAGCCTGGAGTACATTAAATGTGGTAATGAGACTGGAAGAATGGGTAGATGCACACATATAATACTAAATAGTGTTCACATTCAACTCTGCGAATAACAACACAGTGGTTTTCTTTGTATGAAGAAACACAGAGGATATGTTTGAAGACATAAAGGTAAAAGAGACTCTGTGAAAGGAGGTAATATTGCTGTGCTTGTAATCAAAGTAAAAATAGAACAAAAATAAAACTTCCTTAAACCAACCTGATAGGTACAAGGCACGCTCAGTAAAGACAAATGGTGCATGCATAACCATGCTACTTAGTGAAAATACATCAGGTATAAAGCAGAACGTGGGCAAAATGATACAAAGCAAAGAGTGTTTAGAGAAAAATATATTCTGGCCTAAAAGCCCAGGGAAAGAAAATAATGATTAGTGTCTAGAAAAGCGCTAAAGACTGTAGAAAATTAATAACAACGGTTGTAGCAATGCAGTTAATAAAATAAAAATAACTGGATAAATCAAGATACACAGTAAAAAGTTCTTCTACTTGCACAGTTACAGAAAGCAAACAGAGAAAGGGAAGGAATGGGATATTCTGGTGTTGAAGACTGAGGAGGTAAATGTGATTGGAAAAAAAAAGAAAAGAAAAAAGAAAAAAAGGGACAGAAACCAACATCCAAACGGAGAAAGGAAAATGTTAAAATTCTTCCCCATTGTGCACTGAACAGGTGATTAGGCAATTAGAGCTATACAAAGCATCGAGAGCTCCAGGCTCAGAGGAATCATGTTTTAGAGTTCTGCAGAAGACAGGCAGAGAAATGGGAAAAGTATTGGCCAAATTTAATAGCACACTAAGGGCAAGGAGTACCAGAGGGCTGAAGTGCACATAATGCCACTCCAGTGTTGAGGAATGGAATAAAGAAGACATGTAAAAATCTTAATACCCACAGGAGAGATACAGCAGACATGAAGACACCTGAAAGAGCTACGCTTACGAAACCACTGATGTGCATCTAGTCAGTGGCAGCCAAAATGGTTTCATATACTGAAGTTCATAGCTGGATTCAGAAACAAAGGCAAAATAGTAAATATGAAACATAAACAAATTAAAAATATTTCTGTGCCTCAGAAGAGCTTGAATTACATACTTTAGACTGTGATTTTAGTCTCTCTAGGATCCTTTTGCGTGATTTATTTTCTTGCAATAGTACATTTGAATACAAAATAGGAGAATTTTCACACATGAATTTCACTCATTTATGTAGCTTTCACATATGTAAATTCATTGTTAGAGAGGGTTTTATGGTAAAGCAACGAAAGAAATTAAATTCAGTTCACGGTTCAAGTAAGGATCATAAACAAACCATTTGGGCCCAAGCTTAGCAGTGCAGTTATAAGTATACATTAAGCTCATGAATATTTCTTTCTGTGTATAGAAGAGTTTCCTATTGAAGAGAACAGAATTCTGAAAAACTTTAAAGCTTGTGAATTACTTCATTCATTTAGATGTCAAGAACACACTTGCATAAGCTTACTGAATAAGACTTAGATCAAGTGTTTACTTAAACATAAATGTGTGCCTAACTTAGCACTTTATTGAAATAGAGTACAATTTTCTGTGCTTAAATTCTGTCACTATAAACAGAAACAAGAATTCAGTTTTTTCCTTACTGCTTTTGTATGGAGCCTGAGTGCAGTGGGTAAGCCCATGAGCCAAGCACTTGCTTTGGATTGCAGATTTCTAAAAACAGCAGTTGTGCATACAAAGTACCTGCATCATGGCCCCCCTCAACTGATTCAGGGCCCCTAGATTCTACTACAACATAGGCAGGAGTTTCTAAATATTACAGATTGTGCATATAGCTTTGCACAACCAGAGACTGAATGGAGGACACCAGCTTGAACACCAGGGGAAACAGGATTTAGGACATTTAAACTAAACAGTGCTTCCAGTAAAGACTATTTGTTTGGAAGGAGAAAGTTCAGGACCCTGAAAAGAAACTGATTCCTAGTCTGATTAAACTGAGTAACAGAGATTGAAGAAATGTGACAAACACATTGCTTTTGTATACATTGTAAATTTAAGCACAGGCTCTTACATGTTTTAAAAGCTCTGTAAAATTAATGTCAATACTGTTGAGAAAATACTGAGAAGCAGAACAAATTAATTAATTTTTAATAGCTTTAGTTTATGGACTGATAAATTGTTCTTTCAGCTTATTGCACAGAGCACATGGTAATAATGCAACTGCAGACAATATTATCTCATAGGCTCAGCTAAAAGCAGTCACAAAGCAGAACACAGACCAACAAAAAGATTTCAGGTCATTATGGGTAGTACTTAAAAAGATTGAAAATGCCTAGGTCAAATCACACACCACTTTTGCTTAGTTTATGTAGATATATACTACAGAATACTGCTAGGCGTAAACTACAAGTCACTGGTGAAAGAACCTATTTATGCAATAAACATACTTCTGCATATATGCAGCTTTTAAAAATTAACCACGGCTGATAGCATTTCTTCAAGAGTTAACTGCTTATCATCTAGTTAAAAAGGACTTGTAGAAGAACTAGCAGTGATAAAGTCATCTGGCTTTATCATAGGAGTGTTTACAAGCTTGTGCAATAATCAGGAATGTAGATATTTAATTTAAAAAAACCCCATGCTTTCCTTCCACAGCTTACAAAAATGAAAAGATAACTCCTGAGTTCCAGGAGAAAGACAATGATGAAGGCTCTTTAAGAATTTCCTTCCTCTTCTTACTGACACTTCAGATGAGTTTAGTCTTTACATCGCCTTGGGAGGAGGGTGGATAGAAGACTTCTTTTGACTGAATGAACAGAACGCTTCACTGGGAGTTTCTCATTTTTAAAAAATTGCTGACAGGACTTGTGACCCCATGGGGAACCCATGCTGGAACAGTCTGTGCCTGAAGGACTGCACCCCACAGAAGAGACCCATGCTGGAGCAGTTTGTGAAGAACTGCAGCCCGTGGGAAGGACTCATGCTGGAGAATTTTGTGGAGGACTGTCTCCCATGGGAGGGACCCCATGCTGGCACAGGGGAAGAGTGTGAGGAGTCCTCCCCTGAGGAGGAAAGAGTGGCGGAGACAACATGTGATGAACTGACTGGAATCCCCATTCCCCATCCCCCTGTGCTGCTGGACGGAGGAGGTAGAGAAATTGGGAGTGAAGTTAAGCCTGGGAAGAAGGGAGGGGTAGGGGGTAGGTGTTTTTAAGATTTGGTTTTATTTCCCATTACCTTACTCTAATTTGATTGCTAATAAATTAAACTAATTTTCCCCAAGCTCATTCTGTTTTTCCCATGACAATAATTAGTGAGTGATCTCTCCCTGCCCTTATCTCGATCCATGAGCCTTTCTTTATATCTTATTTCCTGTGTCCAGCTGAGGAGGGAAGTGATAGAGCAGCTTTAGGGGGTAGAATATACCATTGGCCAATTTTGGTCTTCGTCCCAAAACTAAGGTCAAATCCTGGGCTAGTAACTGGGGCTACGTTCCCTCCCAGCTGGAAGCTGGCCGGGGTAGCACCCGGCATCCAGCCAAGGTAAAGTCACCACAGCATACATTGTTACTCACGGGGTTCAAAATTACTCACTTTTTAGGATAAGGAGAGGACTTTTTCACCTCCCACTTAGAACAGCCTGAACAGACCAAACAGATTTCAGCCTCCTTTTAGAAACTTATAAATCTATGAGGATGCAAGACATTCAGGTCACCAGAATTTATGAGATTCCTGGTACTCACTTTTTTTTTTTTTCCTCAACCCTCATAAAGTAAGGGCATTGGAGATACACCTGCACATACATAAATGTCTCCCTTGCAAACTCTTTTCAGGTTTAGGCACAGCCACTGTTCAGTTCAGCCCACCCATGAAGGTTACCCACATAACCACAAGAGCTAAAGGTTTTTCTTATGAATGAAAATTCTAATTGTGAAACAGAAATGATACTTGATAATTGCATATTGCTCCAATATTTAAGCTGTGGACATGTATGAGTATAGTTGAACTGCAGGATGTTTCTGACTTCTATCAGATTTGTGGAAAAAGGAAAATATTGTTACAGAGACAGCAATAAAAGAGTCAAGTTCTTCTTCCCCTGAGGGAAGCAACACAAATAAAAGACTTGTCACTTGCAAGTAAAGAATCTGTGCGCAGATACCAGACAGAATGATATACACCAATAAAAACAAAATAAGAAGGGTAATGGCCAAGATGTGAAACCTTGCAAGAAAATCTTAGTAAAAATACAGAAGGTTTAAATCAGCCATCAATAAAAGGAGAATTTTAGAAAAGAATGGTCAAACTACAGTTCACCACAGCAGATCACACAGCTTTCTCTATGCTACCCTTTGTGATGTGGATATGTGCATGCACTCACACGCTGTTAGTACCTGCATGACCAGTCACATGGGAGTCCTACATCGCTTACTGACTTACATGTCCTACTGCAAATGACAGACTGGATATCACTGCCTGAAAATATAAATTGCTCTTAATAACACTTGATGCACTTGGGATGTGACTGATCTTCAAGCTGCTTTCTTCCCTAAATGTATGCCATATCTGGTTGCACAAAAACCCTTTTCACTTACAAACCAAGTAGCAGAGACTTATTAAAACTTTTATACTAAGGTCTCTTATGGCAAGTTCAAACTAATTTTACTCCTTAGGAAGAATTAGTTTCTTAGGGAAATAAGGTTTGTGTGAAGCTGTTACCTGCACATATATGTGTGTATGTCTGTCTTTGTGTTACACTGCAATAGCTTTTTAGCCCACTGACTGATTTCAGGCAAGCATGAGAAAGGGAGAGGGCTATATGATCACTAACTTGCATATAATAAAGCCTATACAAATTTGTTAAAAATAAGTGGCTTGTGTGGAAAAATTCTGAACAATCTTGTTCATCACTAGGTTCCTTTCACAGTAAAGCCCCCAGACAGGGGTAGGACACAGCTACAAGACACAAAATCACATAAAAGTTCCCTTAGTTCCAGCCCTCCCACACTGTCACTTGTCACTCATTTAACCTCCTGTGTTTCTTGGCACAGGATGTTAGAAACGGTGTATGAGTGAAAGGAAATTTAAAAGAAAAATATATTCATTTTAAAAGTACTTTTATTCTTCAGTTTGGCATTAAATGCCTTACCACAGCAGACTAGAGACTTAAAACTTTTCTTATGAACTATTTCACAAGATGCCATGTTAATTTAGAGCACTACGTTTTTATATATGTCTTTCCATCGGTTTTTCTAGCTGTCGTTGATATTTGTATGTCTACATGAAATACTGTGATACTTGGGTTTCCATTACCAAGTCTACCACCATAATTGCCTATAATGGCAATCTCAGTGGAGAGTCCAAAAAGTCAGAACTATGTCAAAAACTGAGAACTATGTTACTGCCCCCACAACGGGCTCTCACAGAGAGATACATTTTAGGTTAAGATATCAGATAAAAACATAGTCATCTGTTGTGTAGAGAAAACTTCCAATTCCACAGTTTTCATGAACTCAATGCACTGTGTATATGGCTTTTTGTAGTCATAATCCCAGGAGTGGGTATTTTCATCTTGTTTCCTGCAATTCTTTACTTTTCTCCAAGCACATTAGGCTAATACTGAAAATAACAGACTTAGCTATCCCATGCTCCAGAGTACAGTGTAGATACACCCAGAACTTAACACTAACACCAGTGTTGTACCTAAACATATTAGACTTTAATGCAGCATTACATCTTAAAATTTTTTGTCTGGATATATCAAATTCAGTCTGATACGCAAAGATCCCTGCATTGTGCCATGCACACATGCTGTTGTTCTCAAAATCTTGTAATGAGCGAAAAGGAAACACGTCTTAAATATATTGCCAAGTCTTGATTGTTAAAATTATAGAAATATTAACTGTCTAATAAAAGAATAATTAGTTCAGATCAAATTACAGAAAAAATCACTGTTCCAAAAAAAAATCTTCATAATCAATAATATAACTAAAATTGTTATACACTGACTTTGATGATATGCTCACCCTCCTGGGAGGAGTATGATGGTTATGGTTTCCTCCTTCTCACTCTAGAACCCACCTGGGTTTTTTTCACATCTATTAACATAATCTACATCTGTTCTTTCTTCTCTGACCCTACTTCCAAAGTTACTGTATATCATGCACTTTATATTTGTTAGATACTTGAGAGTTTTTTATATTTGTTACCCTAAACCCAGATCTATATTTATCTGTCTCCTGGTGAGTTGTCTATAGATGCCCAGCATTAGCCCGTGCCCATCTTACTCTCTTACCATTTCATTCCTGTATACCACTCCCTACAGTGCATCCCATGTCCTTACTTTTGTGGCCTCTGCTGCTCTCCCATTCCCATGTTCTTCTACACTCTTATCATTAGGTTGGACCCATAAATAATTCATTCTCCAGAACATAAGTAGCCATGTCTGCTACCAATATAAAGCTATAATTATTCAAAAAATAATCAAATTAAAACAAAGCAGGCAGAGCTACTGAGACATTAGAAAAATTGCTGTTCCAGTTAGACAAAAAAAATCAAAACTCCAAGCAGGGCAAAGAAAGTTTAGACAAAGTAAGTCTGACGAGCCTCATCTGTGAGGCCTTGCAAAGCTGGAACAAAGACTGAGGCCTATTACAAGCAATAACAAAATTGTACTTACTCAGTGCAGTACCCTGTGCTTTAAAATCCTGAAAAAAAGCACAAACTTCTTGAAAACTTGACAGAACCTTTCAAAATGTGTTGAGTATGATCCACAGTGATGGACAGAGATAAAACATTTTATCTTGTTATCCATCGTCACTTGATGGAAGTTGATCAATAAAGGCTGTCTTGTTACTTGGGCTCGGTATCCTCTGCTTACCTAATTACCTCTCCTTGTGCCGTATACACATCAGCTTTGCATAGCACCTGCTAATTTAAAAACAAACAGCTGAATGGAACAAGCTTAAAGCCTTTTTATTCAGTATTTTTAACATGCCCTACTTGAAAGCCTATCAATAATATTTTTTTTAGAAACACATTTTAGTGCACAAATAGGATCTTAAAAAGTCAAGTTAACTGAAAGGAGCAGATGTTTACATTGGTGCCCAAGGGGGTCATACTAGTTCTGTATTATGTTATTATTGCCTACAATCTACTTCAGACCCTTATATACTACTGAGAAATTCCCTGATGCTTATAACCGTCAACATCATGCTTTGATAACATAACCAAGTGTCGTTACATTTCTGATCTCCCACTCCAAAACATGTAGCACTGTTATTTCTATTTTGTTACAATAGTCCTGAATTGTCAAGCCTCATACAAAAGGAGATTAAATTAACAGCCATTGTTGTTGACATCATCATTACACATGGGTTCTGGTTGTCGTTAAAGATGATAAAATCTATGATATGTTTCTTTTAATCTTATTCAGTTCTTTTTTGAGTTTTCACTCATTACATGTTCTATTTAATCACACAAATATACATGTCAGTTTTCAGTGAGGAAGCTTATGGCAAGGTCATTAGCTTATTAGACTGTTGCAGTAAATAAAGCAAGCCTTCAGGAAGTGAGTAAACCTCATGCATCTGAGCAAGAAAACTTCCCCTTCAGCAAATTGCTTGTTACATAAAGATTTTTCTAAGTAGAAGCTCAGGTCGCCAAAGCAGGTACAACTTGAGCAGAAAGGTGCTCTCTTATGTTCACATTCTTCAGATATATTTCTTTGCTATTAGTTTAAGTGTGACTTGGAATATTTAATTTAAAATGCTATCTAGAAAGAAATCCATTTTAAAATGCTGTAATAGTTGCTTTGTTATAAAGTACAGTCACGGTATCTAAGAGACTGATTGAAGGGAAAGTGCAGCTTCCTTAAGGGAGTACATGGTCATCTAATTTAATTATCTTATTCCAACTGGTGATATTATCCAAAGGGAAACAATTTCTAAATTTACTTTTTATTAAAACTGAATTCAAGCACAGCTAGCCAAATTTGTATGTGCTGCAAATGCATTTTAACTTCAGTGTCGCTGTCAGATTCATCACCCTTCACTTCAGAAATTGAATGAGAGAAAAGTCTTGTTATTCTAATACACCAGGAAACAGACAAATACAAAACACTGAGAGTGTAAAAAGGAAATTATTTAACATAGATCAAAGTGAATTGGCAATTATATCAGTGATACTTTTTTCTACTTTCCTTAATACTTAGACATTTCTGTGAACTCTCAGGAGAGGAAGAAAATCCCAAGGGGAAGTCTTCTGATGAGCCTTTTCCTTTCTAACAATTTCCAGTGCCATATTCAGTTAGCAATTGCAATTCCCTATCATTTATCCCCCTTTGAGTCTTAGCTGTGCACAACTGTTACCTGGCAGTGATTTGCTAACAGACATGAATACACACATCTGAAGGGAGAAAAACCCTTCTGAGGGCTATTGGTGCATATTGTAGGGCAAGAAGAGATTGTTATATACAGTATTGTATTGCTTTTCCACCACCACTCTTGAGCTTGACACTGTACTATAATCATCGTTAGTTACAAACACTAACCACTTGAGAATAGATACTCAGTTTGGCAAACCATTAAAAATAAAAGTGAACAAGGCCGTTAGGAATTGTTGGCAGTAAAACTACTCAAAGCCCTTATACCTTAGCTACACTGGGCTTAATTGGGAAATGCCCACTTTGCACAGCTGCAGCAAAGACTTATTTCCTGCTCTTCTAGAAAGCAAATAACTGTTTTCTTCCTACCTTCAAGGTGACACCTCCCATGCTACAGAGCAATTCAAAGATAAGAGGTATTTTTAGCTCTCCTTGTAGCTCTTAATACAGTTATGGCCATTACACAGCACATTAGTTTTTCGCAGGGATGTTCTTAGCGATAAAGTAGGCTTGGGGCCTATCACACTCTATGATTTTATTCTTCCAGCACATCCTTTCTTTTTCGTACTTCAGAGGACTGTGATATTGTACTGACTTTTTAGTGCACTTTCTCTGATTTTTATTCCATTACTTCTTTGAATCCTCTTCCAGATATTTTTTTCCAATACTTCTTCTGTTGCTTCATTATTATACAAATGTTTTGAAGTTGAGGTTCAATATTTTGAAGTTAAGGGTCATTTTTGCCACAACAGTAGTGTTGGAAGACTAATGCCTATGGCGTTCAAAAATCCTTATAAAACCAAATAACCTATTGGCACATTCAACAGTTGGAAACTGGAATAAACCTGTGCTCTGACTTCTTAGGTCTGGAGGCCATTTAATCCATCTAGTTAAATCAGCATTCAGTCTGAGTCTTGTTTGGGTGAGATATCCTTTCAGGAAATACATACTGTCTTGTTCTGCTCGCACACCAAAATGTATAATACATCAATGTTGTTCCAGGGGTGAACTGTTATCACTAATAAAAATATATTTTCTAATTTTTATTTGCATTATTGTTCATCTTTCAGCCTTGTTTTTGCTATGTGTTTCTTTGCTATACTCTTGCAGCTTTTTCCCCCCTGTAAACAAGCTCTTGTAGCTTCTCTTTTCATCTTCACTATGATCTTTAAGGAATCTTTTGTAGTTCTTGATTTATTATTTAGCTTTTTTTTTGTATATTTTTCCAATTTTTCAACATTCTTTTAGAAGTGACAACATAACAGGATAAGGTATTCTTCAATGTGGTATGTAATCATAACACTTCCTCTGGATTCTATTCCCTTCTATGCTTCCAAGTCATGACACCACACAGGGAGCTCATATTAAAATACTTGTATATTACCCTGACAAACACCTTTCAGAGCTGCTATTTAATAGTCCATCATTCAACAGATAGGGGCTTCCTTCCTTTCTTTTCCTACAAATAGAGTTTTGCATTTGGATGCAACTAGCTCAATACTGATTCTGCTCTTGCCAGTACTGACAAGTATCTTTTGTCTTCAAATTTTAACGAAAATTACTTAATATGTTCCTTCAGATTATCCCTGAAGCTATTTTGTATCATTAAACCTCACTACAAACTCATCAATGCAATGCTGACTCTTCACTGACATCACTGTGCCAGGTTATGTCAGCACTATCTATCTCAATCTCCTTCATGTTTGTCATTTAATTTATATCACCTAATTCTTAAACAGTTATTCAGCAGTGTAAAATGTGCAACAGAAATCTCAGAGTATCTCCAGCTAATTTTCATAGAATCATAGAATCATAGAATGGCCTGGGTTGAAAAGGACCATAGTGATCATCTAGTTTCAACCCCCCCGCCATATGCAGGGCCGCCAACCACTAGACCAGGCTGCTCAGAGCCACATCCAGCCTGGCCTTGAATGCCTCCAGGGATGGGGCATCCACGACCTCCCTGGGCAACCTGTTCCAGTGTGCCACCACCCTTTGGGTGAAAAACTTTCTCCTAATCTCTAACCTAAACCTCCCCTGTCTTAGTTTAAAACCATTCCCCCTTGTCCTATCACTATCCACCCTCGTAAACAGTCGCTCCCCCTCCTGTTTATAGGCTCCCTTCAAGTACTGGAAGGCCGCAATGAGGTCTCCCCGGAGCCTTCTCTTCTCCAAGCTAAACAAGCCCAGTTCCCTCAACCTTTCCTCATAGGAGAGGTGCTCCAGCCCTCTGATCATCTTAGTGGCCCTCCTCTGCACCCGCTCCAAGAGCTCCACGTCCTTCCTGTGCTGGGGGCCCCAGGCCTGGACACAGTACTCCAGATGGGGCCTCACAAGAGCCGAGTAGAGGGGCACAATCACCTCCCTCTCCCTGCTGGCCACCCCTTTTTTAATGCAGCCCAAAACACAGTTGGCTTTGCGGGCTGCAAGCACGCACTGCCGGCTCATATCCAGCTTCTCGTCCACCAGGACCCCCAAGTCCTTCTCCGCAGGGCTGCTCTCAAGGAGATCTTCCCCCAGTTTGTATAAATACCTGGGGTTGCCCCGACCCAAGTGCAGCACCCTGCACTTGGCCTTATTAAACCTCATTAGGTTTACACGGGCCCACTTCTCCAGCCTGTCCAGGTCCCTCTGGATGGCTTTCCTTCCTTCCAGTGTGTCGACAGCACCACTCAGCTTAGTATCATCCGCAAACTTGCTGAGGGTGCACTCGATGCCATCGTCTATGTCATTGATGAAGATGTTAAAGAGCACCGGTCCCAAGACGGACCCCTGAGGGACACCGCTCGTGACCGGCCTCCACCCTGACACAGAACCATTAATCATAACCCTTTGGCTGCGTCCGGCCAGCCAATTCCTAATCCATCGTACAGTCCATCCTTCAAATCCACACCTCTCCAATTTAGAGAGAAGGATGTGGTGAGGGACCATGTCAAAGGCTTTGCAGAAGTCCAGGTAGATGACATCCATCGCCCTTCCCCTGTCCACCGAAGCCGTCACTCCATCATAGAAGGCCACCAGATTGGTCAGGCAAGATCTGCCCTTGGTGAAGCCATGCTGGCTGTCTCGAATCACCTCTTTGTCTCGTATGTGCCTTAGCATAGCTTCTAGGAGGATCTGTTCCGTGATCTTCCCAGGCACAGAGGTGAGGCTCACCGGCCTGCAGTTGCCCAGGTCTTCTTTTCTCCCTTTCTTGAAAATGGGAGTAATATTTCCCTTTTTCCAGTCTCTGGGGACCTCCCCAGACAGCCAGGATTTTTCAATTATGATGCAGAGCAGTTCAGCTCTCTCATTTTATCAATGAAGCACACAAACCATTAAAATATAAGATCTGCATGATAAGTCCTGATTCCCATAAAACTGTATCCCTCCTTACTGATAAGCATTCTTTCATTCTTCCATTTAAAAATCAAATCCTGTATCACTTCTGCTTGTTAGTATTATCAGACTAGAGAGCCCAGTTTTCCACTTGCCTTCTTTGAACACTAGCACAGTATTCTCATTCTTTTGGCATTCTACACTGCAGAGGGAATTCCATTTCTATTATTAATTATCAGCAGTAGGCCACAGATGTACCTGCCACACTGTTTTAAGACTCTTGACTGGGAGTTATTTGGACCTAGAGATTTTAAAAGGTTGGCCTGTAGTTCATTTTATTCTTCCCAGTTACTAATGGACCAGAAAGTACTTTATATGAATGTATTATCTTCATTCTTCCAAGTAAAGAGAGGAATATTTATTCAGCACTTCTGCATTTTCTACATCACTGCTAGCAATTTTACCATCTCCACCTATTATATTGCTCATACCAAGCCTAAGATTCATTTTGCATTTAATATACTATAAAAACTGATTCAGGTTATCTTTAGCAATACCAGCCATGGATTTTTCCCTGGTATCTCTAGGTTTTTTTCCTTACGAATCTTCCCATTTATAACAGTCATTACTTTATTTCATCATACCTTAAAACCCTCTAGAGTTTTCTTTATTTCTAATTGCTCTCATTATTGGTCCCTGAAACAAGCACAAGTGTTTAACAAAAGCTGTCCTCCTTTTCACTGTAGTTGTATAGAAGTCAGATAGATAAACTTTTCTTAAAGAATTTCCCCTTTTTATTCCCATTCCCTCTGTCTCCCTTCTTGGCAGTCATAGGCATTCACACTCTTCTGATTTTGTATCAATTTATTATTTTATATATATATATAAAAATATTATGTATGTTTATACATATATACACCGATTGGTACTTTTCCTTGCTTGTTTGCAATGTAGGTAATCAGGTCACAAGAATCAGTCTCTAGGCAATCAGTAAAATCCAGGTGATTTATTTACCTCCAGCTTTATCTCACATTGAGTGCAATATTTTCTGCATACCAAAGTATTACATTCACAATTGTGGATCAATGCAGAATCACTGCACGTGACGGGTACAGGTTTAAATATGCACATAGACTTGTGAGTCTAACACTTTTGCTCCTTAGATGTTTGCATTTAAGCTGTGTTTTTCCTGTTAAAGCTTTTAGAGGTTGCTTCATTAGTGATACTCTTCTTCTATTTTTTTTTCTGTATTGTCAGTACTCACTTAGCTTTATAATTTACATTCTTGATCCTTAGCTATTATGTGATAAAGGTTTTTAAATGATTGCTACAGCCTTGCTGATAATGGACTTTAGATAACTTGGAATTCAGAGATAATTTAATTTAATGTAAACTCTGTTTTAGTTATTTATACATATTAATTTATTTGCTCTCTCTCAGTCAGTGTTGTTGAAATATTATTACCATCATTTCAAGTTTGTCTTCTGCTAACCAATTATTTCCGACAGCAATGGCTGTGAACCAAAATCATAGAGTCCAAAACACAGATTTTCAAAATGTAGATCCTATGGTGTAGTGCAAAACCTGTTTTACTAAATAAAAAAAAATTAATAAAGCCTTTTTCATGAAAATGTTGTTGCAGGAGAGAGGGAGCTAGAGCCATCCTCTCCTGTGCAAGCAAGGGATTAAGTAACAGGGCACTCAAATAGTGACTTCAGTGTAGAAGAGTAATTGTGTGCTACTCCAGTGCCAGCAGTGTCTTTCCCTGGAACAGCTACAGTAGCCTGCTTCACAGTGCTGTGAAAATGCTGCTACTGAGAATTATTTCATGGTCAAAGGGACTTGGATGCCCTCTGTAGGGATTCTTCATAAAGGCTGCCTTCCTTGGGCAAAAGAAACAATGGCTTCTTTTTTTTTTTTTTTCTTTTTTTTTTTTTCTTTTTAACTGGAGTGTCTTATTTGGAGCATTCAGGAAATAAATTCTTCTCCTATGTTACTATGGTACTGAACCAGGAGAGTTGCTTCATGTTCTCTTTAGTTCTATGTCCATTTCCAAACCGAAAGGACTCTCACAGATCTGAGCCTCTGCTACAGCAAAACCATGCTGATTGACAGGCACAATATTTCTTTCCTGATGTGACTTTGATAGCTGAATCGACTAGTAATTGTAGATATTTCCACAGGAAAGGTCAATTTTGACAAATGGCTCCTTGAAAAATGGTGAAATTATTTCTGCCTTGTCATCTTGTATCTTTATTATAAATTATCATACAGTAAAAAACACAATCTGACTGCAGTCAGTGTAAATCTGCCTTTGGAAAATACTTAACTTATTCAGCCAGTCTGCCAAGTTTTTATCTCTATTAAATCTGTATTACTAGTTTTCACCAGCTAGGAATCTGGAATGCCATTTTTAATAGTAGAGACATGGGCTACTAATTAGAGCTCTATTTGAAGAAAAATGGGAATTAGTGGCCTTTCAAACTCATGCATGTTCCCTATAGTACTTAGTATTCACCTAAACATGCAACAAGTACTTCTGTATTTATTCTCTCAATAGTTCAGGCATAAATCCATTATGATATCCTGAAAATCCCATGGAAAACAGATTAACAGAGATCCTTAAAATCACTGCTAGTATTTTGAAGTCTTGCTGTATATGGGGAATCTATGTGTGAAAAAAAGAGAAAGCTCAAAAGCCAGGAAGCACCCACAGTAACCAAGATGGATTGCCAAAGATGAACTTCTGCCTGGCCCAGGCTGTAGAAGGAGAAAGACAGGAAAAAATAAGCTCTCTTCCTGGAGCTCTGTATACAATCCCTTTCTCAAAGAGTTCAACCAGGCAGGATTTTATTCAGCTGCCTAGCTGTCAGGCTTACTGCTCTGTATAGCCTAGGGATAAAGGAAGAACAACACAATGGTTTTAGTCTGTTGCTCCTGGTACTTATATAATATATTAATTGCAGCCAAAGCTAGGAATGCTAAGTCATAACTTCATTTGTTTGTTTGCTTGCTATGTATGCCTCATATTTTGGCCCAATGGATGTTTAAATGTTTTTAAAATGAGTGTGTCCCCAGAAGAAAAATCAAGACATTTCCCCATACTAAAATATGGTCTTCTGGTGAGTTCACTGTGTCTTTAGACATGTGATGGAAGCAAAGTCAAGTCTTTCATCTTCAAACAGAACCCTATTTGGTCTAACTGGTGTAGTAAAGTATGGGGAAGAAGGAAGTTTCTTGACCAAAAGGCAGGGAGAAAAAAAAATCACTCCCTTTACTGCCACTTTTTCATAGTCCACTGAAATAAACATGCTCCAAGTGTGCCTACACAATTGAAACTCAAACACACAATGGACACAAAAAACATCTACATATCTACACTGATTATCACCAGGCTTTCGACTTGAGCTCAAAGCTGACAAAATGTATGTGCTTGCAGGTGTGCCCAGAAGCAGACATTTACATGCCCCAAGGACTCTTGAAAAACTCCAAGCACCAGGATACTTCTGGTGTCAAGGGTCTTAATACTGAACGTAGATTCCTGGAATGATACACAGGGAAGTAAAGAAGGTGTTGTTTTACAAAGGTTTTCTTTGAAACAGAACTTCATGTTAAACTAACAAAATTAAGATGACTTTTGAAGAGTCCTGATCACACCAACATTCAGAGATGGCTCTGTGTCTTGCAGCATCTAAATAAATGTTTTCTCCTGGAAACAATGAACTGACATCATAAGCCAAGGCATTGCTTTCATTTGTTTTTAACAAGCTCCCCTGTCCTGTTCTGGACTTACCAGTCTTAACCAGATACTTTTAAAGTGTTTCAGACCAAGGGTGTTATGATGAGGGCACAACAGTACTTTGTCCTCCTTGTAACTACTTCTGGAAACATGAAGAACCCAAGATTGGACAGAGTAAATTCAGGAAATATATACTATGCTACAAATCCTTAAATGAATCTGAGACATGATCTTTCATAATCCACATGTAAAGTTCATTGGCGTTATATGAACTGCAAAAATAGGAAGAATTTTCTTTTCTAAGATCTACCTGGAATCCTGTCTACCTCCTCATACTCTACAAAGTCCTTTAAGGTAGTATTCTCATTGCAGTTACAAAGCGAAATCAGAACAATTTATTTGAAATCCATAGAAAAGAACCCTACTTTCCCTTTACTTCGGATTTTTGTTCCAATCAATTCATATCATTAATACTAAAGAACATAGATTCCCCAGCTAGATTTCCCATAGATTTCAGCTACAACCTGCTTTTTATTTTGAAAGTAACTATCACCTTCAAATTACATCTTTTTTAAAAAGCCTTTGTCTGTGTAATTGATAGCATCTACTGCTGTAGAAACTCAAGCATTTTGTAAGTCCATTTGCTTTCCCCTTTGTTAATCCATTGCTTTTATCTCAACTTCAAAATAATAAAGAATGGAATCACTTCTATGTAATAAAGATTTCATTTACCCTTAAGCTCTCAATGTTGCAATATTCAGTTTACACAAGGAATGAGGAATTAAAGATAAACACACAAACAAAAGCAATTGCCAGTTCTGGGTATTTTTAAATACTGGAAATATTTTCATTTGTTGTCAGCTCCATAATTGCCTCTGGAATTTCTGTGGCTGTTAAGATTTTTTCACCTCAATGAATTGACTAAGAGATTTTACTTCTGTCATACATCTGTGAACTAGCTGTATTGTGATTGAGTGCTGTTTACCTAATGTAACTGCAATTATTATGATTAAAAAAAGCAATCAGCTCTTTGATTGACTGGGCACATACTGTATGTGTATGCCCCTTCTATCATTCTGATTTCAAAATAAATTATTATTCTCTTACACTATTTTATAATGTAGTTAATTCTAAATATTCTTTCTCCATAAACAGTGATAACATCAAACATATTTTATGGTCTTTCTGTGACTGTACTGCTCAGTCATACTTTGATCATATGCATCACCAATCCATATATACTACCAATCCATATGGTGTCTCAGGTGACACACACATCCAAACCTGCCAGGTGTAGGTGTGTTGAGGTCTAAAATATTCTCAGGATTTGACAGTCCTTCTGCAAATATCACTTATACAAAGACTGACATTCACTCTCATCTCATCAGACTGTAAGGACTCCAGACTGCCTTACCTACCTGTCCATGGTCAAGTGGTATCACTACCAAGACAGATGAAGCATGTGAAGGATGTTATGACAGCTGGAACTCATCCTCAGGACAAGCGTACACCAGATTATTTGAGAACACAAAAGCTGTCAGAGGACAGACCAGAAATCCACCTTGTCCTATTCCCAGCAGGTGGGCTTCTGCCAACATCCTGACTCTGCAGAACTCCTTGTCAGCCTCTGCCATGCAGACCTCTTCCACCACCCCATGTACACAGGGTGAGCAGGCTCCAGCCAGTCTACCTCTAACCCAAACCACAGGAATCTCCTCATGCTCCATCCCTTTCATTTTCTATCCTGTTGCCCACCACATCTTCGCCCAAGGGGAGAGGGCAAGGAACCTCAGCAAGCCAACCTGTTCTCGGAGCTGATTCCATTGCGTTCGAGGGATGCAAGGTAGAAACTCTTTGTCTACCAATGGACATGGTCATGTTTGTGGTAGTGTCCATAGGGTCCTTTAGAAGGTGTCTCTGGCACATGTCTGTTGAATAGGCCAGGCTGCAGACCTTCTGTAGGATTCACCAGAACCCTTTACTGAGCTCTGGCTCTGCCTTGTCATCAATCATTTTAATTACATCCCCAAGGAATACTTGGTAGTAACTAAAATTTTCTGTTATTGTATTTTCTGTCCCTAAATGCCTGTCTGACCTTTGTAAACATCACAGCCAGCATCAGCTTTCTAAACAGAAGGTCAATAACTAGCTCATTTCAGAGCTCAAATTCAATTTTTTACAGATTTTATGTTATCTTTGAGACAGTTAATCAGTTAATTTGGTTAAACTGTAGGTTGTCTCTTTGTCAACCATCAACATTGCAGTTTATTCCATTTTTCTTGGGTGTTTCTTATCCTGATATTGTAGCGTCCCACCAACTGCATACTTTCCACAAAATTTACAACTTGCTCCAGCCAGCTTACTGATTTTTCTTTTTGGATCAGACATCCCCGTTCCTCCTTCTTATTTTTTGGAATCACAACATTCATGTGAAAGCATATGCAACACTATCCTGACTATTTTTTGATAAACGATTCATTACAATCTTTTTGTACTCCATTTTCTGTTACATCCATGCTCCTCACTTGAGGATACACGGCTTAACTCAGAATAGAAATATCACCCCAAAGAATGATCGCTTCTGTACCAGTTGTCTCGACTTTCCCATTTGAACACTCAACGTGGGGGCAGCTTTGTTCCCTCATGTCTCTGCTGAAGTCTATCCTTCTTAAGCAGGTTCTGATCATGTGGAAAATATTTCCATTTCCTGATGAATCTGAACCCTCATTCTTCACAATGAGTAAGCTTTCAGCAGCCAATAGGTGTAGTAAAAATAATTGTTACCAGCACATGAAAATAAAATTTCACAGAAAATATTTTGCACGCCAACACAGTGCACCGTTAAGCCTGGACTGCTAACTGAAGCCTGGACCCAGTCAGACATTTAATTAAAACCAAGGGATGTGCTAAGAACTCCTTGAAAGGAATAACTAAAGCCATGATCAGATCTTTTTTTGAATAAGCAAATAATGAACTTTAGTAGCCTAATGCAAGTGGACAAAAAAATTAAGGTTAGAGTAAGAAAGAGTAAGTTTCCTCCTACTTTAAAGGTGATAAAGGGAGTTGTGGCAAGACTTTAAAAAGAACTCAGGAAACATTGTCTTCTGCACAGGGTGGCTAGAAGTTTAAAATAACAACGGCTGCTTCCCCCCCCCTCCCCACATGTTCAGGGAAGTAGAACTTTGTAAGCAGTTCTAGCAAATAAACAAGATTATACGAAAAATATACCTATTTCAGGTCCCTGAGTTCTTATTTAAAGAAAAGTTTGATTCA
This sequence comes from Syrrhaptes paradoxus, assembly GCA_013400615.1. Lineage (NCBI taxonomy): Eukaryota > Metazoa > Chordata > Aves > Pterocliformes > Pteroclidae > Syrrhaptes > Syrrhaptes paradoxus. The sequence continues at coordinate 38,477 of VZTO01026647.1, forward strand.
CCATTTGAATCAACGGAACAACAATATACAGTTGAAGTTCACAAAATTTAACTCTCTAAAACTAAAATACATCTAAAATGCAGTCTCTCAGACCACTAACATTTCTCATATTTTTTTTTAAGTGCAGTTAGTACAAATAATAGCCTGCCATGTTAAACTATGTGGCCAGGACCCTCTTCTCCCTTTTCTTGAGACAATAACAATGTTAACTGAAATCTACACAATCTTGTTGCAATCGTTGTTACAATCACTCTGACAGGCTGTCATACTAAGGTATCCCCCACGAAGAGGAAACCATCTATTCTTAAATAAATATTTGACAATTTCTAGTGAATGTGACTCCTACACTATTTAATACAACGGATTTACAAAGGATTCATATCTTTTCTGTCAAAACTGTAATGGAATGAAATTATTGCACATTTTCAGAGAGAGTACAAAAAATGTTTCCCTTGTCAAAATTCCTCTAGTAATTATTATCTATCTACTGCACGCTCTACTAGTGGATACGTGGGCCTTGAATAAAATTTTAGTGAAGATTACTCTATTTAGACATTGAAAAAGAAAATAAAACAACTAGCATTTGCTGAGCTCCTGACCTGTTTGCTCTTCAGTCTTATTGTGAATATTGTTACTAAATTTGTCATTCACGTGCATGCAGCTGTTGAATTTATATTGTTGGCATTTATAGATATTTGATATTCAGGTTATGAAAGGAAGATATTTAAGAACATTTTTTAATTTATGTATGAAAGCCTATATCAGTTTATTTTTTAACATTTAAATTAAGAAATCCACGTGAGGACTGGCATCTCATCTAGATAATTAAGCAAATATTTCATTTGTATAGTTACAAAATATTTCAGAAGTTCTCAGTAGAACAGAGAAGTTCTCTGTCGAACACAGTTCTCTGTCTTCTTCATCTTTAACCTTAATACAAATCCTCATTTTTTACTGTTTTTTTTTCCTGACTCCTTGGCCTACTGGAGTATCAATTTGGTCAACAGGAGGATCAGTTTGAATCTAGAGCACTTGTTTCTTCTCTGCATTTTCTTTGGATTTAAATAGCTATTTTGTTAATTATCTCAAGGATAGGTACCATTTGTCTCCATTAGTCCTGCTTTTTTTTTTTTTTTTTTTATTTTTTTTTTTTTTTTTTTTTTCTTTTTTT